>MU191737.1:471-33624 GCA_016904865.1 Pissodes strobi
CTTTAGTCAGGAAGAGCGTTTGCGGTTATTTAGCTACTGCGCAGCATATGACATTTCCAAATAAATAAACTAAAAAAATATGTATTAGGCAACTTGGATTTTCTTTTAATATCCTATTTTAGGGTTACATAATTCAGAAATTACTATCCCAGACCATTTTGTTGGTTTTAAAGTATGACCTGATTGGCCCAAATGTATTTTTTATTATACACAAAAAATATACTTTAGGCATTCTAAAATTTTTATAGCAATAATATTGAAAATATTTGTAAAACGCCAGACGAGTAAAACGGTTTTTAATAATTCCCTCACGCAAATAAAAATTTTAAATGAGTGCCACAAAAAAGTGTTATGCATGAGAGAGAAAGTTAATCGAGGCATGTCGGCAGCTGCTGAGGCCCGGTCTCGTCAGGCTGTGATTGGTTGCTGAAAGACTACGTGACTCAAGTTTACCGCGCAGCTCGGGCTTGCGGCAATTCGGCAGTTTGTTCTTTTAGAAGCAGCAGTGCGACGCCGACGTTGAAAATTAGTTTGAGTTTCTTTTTATCATTTTACGAGGCTTTTCTATTTCTATTTTTTTTTTAATGTGGCCATGAATGTGTAAAAATGGATATCGGTGTACATAGTTTTAACCGTTCAGAGTTGGTAGGGATAATATTTAGTGATTTATAATTTTAAGGTTATAGGTATAGATTGTCAGTCACAGCTGTATTGGAAAACCAAGAAATGTAGGAGCTTATGACCTCTTATTTTGCACATCGTGAAGCTTGTCCGAATGGATCATTCGGAAAAACAGTACAATTTTACATGACTTATATATATTTAATTAACTATTAACAGATGTTAAGTCATAGTATCAGAACTGGAGATTTTGCACTATTCAAATACATCTATTTTTTGTATTTAACCAGCCGAACTAAGCTGGTTGGTTGGTTAAATACCACAACAATTTGCTAGCAATCGACGAAACTTATCCGGAAATTGCTGAAGCTATGGAAAAACGGATATTTAGAAATCCAGAGAACAGATAAATCTTTTTCAATGCAACCTATCGATCTGACTTTAAAACAGATCATCAATGCTGTAGCTGGTAAGAGATTAGTTGGTGTCATAAATTTTACGAATTCCATTGCAGCTCGTCAACGCTGGTGTAAGAGCCATGAAATCGGATCCACTGTAATATCATTTACATAGGAAACTACAGGTCTACAACGGCAGGACATAATGTCTGACTTAGAAAATCATAATATTAAGAGAGACATCAAATTGTTAAAAAAAATTATTGGTGCATTTTCAAAGTTCATGAATCCATTCGATCCGAGCATTGATAAAAATTCACTTTTCAATGTTTCTAGCGGAAAAGCAGCTTCAGAAAATATTGAAATTTTTTTATTGGGTATTGAAAGTACAGGCAATGAGTTACGCGAAAAGTTTATTTCCGATTGAGAATCAGCTGATAGATTTGAAAAACCGATTACACGGGTAAATATTATGAATTTTTCTTTGAAGCTGTGAAGAAAAACATAGCAAGCGGTAATAAAGTAACAATATACAGTGATGGGCTAAAATATGGAATAAATTCATTTAAAAATCAGGTATTAATTTTTTGAAAAAACTCTCAGACACGTCGATTATAATTTTTTCTTCCGGATTTTTTGCCTCAAAAAGAAATTATACAAGGTGTGTCAAAAAGTAGATGTAGCAAAAATTTTTTGTATTTTAAATAGAACCCTATTTTTTTCAGTCGAATTTTGAATTCTACGTCAATAATTCATGTAGCATACCCTATCCTTGTCTCTAACGGTTTTAGAGAAAAATTACATCATAAAACGAAAATTATTTTATTAAGTGTTGAAAATGCCAACCATTAACTTCTTGACAATATGACAATCTACTTAAAAACCCTTCTAAAACATTATTTACAGTATTTTCATTAATTTGCCTAATTTCATATCTAATTTTAAACTTTAAGTCTTCCAAATTTTGCGGTTTATCCTTATACACTTTTCAAATAACCCCAAAGAAAGAAATCCATTGGTGTAAGATCGGGAGATCTTGCAGGCCATCCTATGGGTCCTCTTCTGCCTATCCATTATTCGGGAAATGCAGTATTCAAATACTCTCGTACTTGTCGAGCAAATTGAGGTGGAGCACCATCCTGCTGAAACCAAATAGACGCTTCTGGTAGATTAGGCTGATTCGGATTTTGGAAAATCCGCTGCTAGTGTGGGAATTAATCAATTTTGGAGAAATTGTAAATACCGGTCTCCTGTAAGATTTCCATCGAAGAAAAAAGGTCCAATAATTCTATCATTTAATATCCCTGCCCAAATATTTACTTTTTGCCAGTTTTGCGTGTGCTGTTCTCTCATCCATTTTGTACTCCCATACCGAAAATTTTGTCTGTTTACCGAACCATTCAAACAAAACGTGGCTTCATCGCTAAAAAGTATGTTGCGATGGAAAAATAGATTTAAGTTCCAAATTTCCATCATAGTTTCACAAAACTGTAGTCGGCGGTCGGGATCATCTTCGTTTAGCTCGTGCAGCAACCTAATTTTGTACGGATGGTACTTTTCTTGTTTCACTACCCGCAAAACAGATCGTCGGCTCACATCATTATTAAGGACTACTTCAGTGGATGCACTATGGGGATTATCTTCAACTTCTAACAAAATGTCCAATTTTGTGTTTTCACTAACTTTTGGACGACCTGGCCGTAGACGATCCGGTTCCCTGTTTTCCTGAATTTCTCCTCAACTTTACTCACTGTAGATCTTGTAATCGGTCGTTTTGGATACTTAGCGCTAAACAAGTTAGAAACTTCTTCTTGATTTCTTGTTTTGTTTCCACATCCAATTAAAATTAAAATTTTGATTCTTTGAGTTTCATTTAAATGCACCATTATCACCGTTTTAACTGTTTACCTTTATGTAGGTACATGTCCCTTTTTTTAAAGAAAAAATTCGTTTTATGATGTTGTTTTTCTCTAAAACCGTTAGAGATAAGGATAGGGTATGCTACATGAATTATGCGCAGAATTTGACGTAGAATTCAAAATTCGACTGAAAGAAAATGGGTTTTATTTAAAATACAAAAAAAAAATTTGCTACATCTACTTTTTGACACACCCTGTATAATTTCTTTTTGAGGCAAAAAAATCCGGAAGAAAAAATTATAATCGACGTGTCCGAACGTTTTTTCAAAAAATTAATACCTGATTTTTAAATGAATTTGTTCCATATTTTAGCCCATCACTCTATAATGTTATATGCTATTCCATTATACCGATTCCGATGTCGATATATGGGGCTATATGTAAAACTGAAAAATCGGCTATACTTAGTTAAATTTTTTGAAAAAAAAATAACAAGCCAGGAAATACACCTAAGAATTTTGATATTGTAATAGTTGACGGTTTCTTTATGTTACATGCCATGCGTGATATGCCACCAACATTTGGCAATATCTACAAAAAGTTATGAAAACTCTAATAGCTCCACGTATTGATATAATTTTTGACCAGTACTTCTCCCCTTCCATTAAGGATTATGAACGTGATCTACGTAATGAAGTCAATAATATTGCTTTTAAAATTACCGGCCCAATGCAAGTACGCCCAACTGATTTTAGTAAAGAGCTAAACAACGTAAAATTAAAGCAAGGTTTCGTAAAGTTTTTAATAGACCACTAGGCTACATCAGAAATGGCTCCATTTATTGGTAATTCATTGATACATTTAGGTTATGATCAGTGTTACTCGTATAAAATTCAAATTAATGTTATAACTATCGAGGAAAATGATGAATTATCATGTGATAATCACGAGGAAGCGGACAACAAAATTGTACGATAATGATTTTGCTACAAATAATAAAATCTTGTGATACATTTGTTTTAATAATTTTGCTCGGTAATATGGATCGGGAGTGTGATAATATGACAATTTTCATGTAGTATCACAGATCTATATAGCTACGCAACAGATACCTCTTCCAATACTTTTTACGCGGGGCCAAAAATGTTCACCGGCTTTCGCGAGCGGGTGAACCAGTAGTCTAGGAACGGGTTGGTGTTGCCAAGTTATCACGTCGAACAATATTTCTGCTGACTTTTTGACCCGCTCAAATCATCGAGTTTTATTATTAATATTTAGAATCAAATTAACATAAACATATTTTTTTAGAAAAATACATTTTTATATTTTTTATTAAGTATGATAGTTTATTAATAAAACGGCAATTTAAATGAACAAATTCATCATACTTTGACATGTCGATAAACATTTCAAAAATTCCTTTGATCTTCGACACAAAAACCTGTGTGATAATATTAGGTATTACTTAATATAAATAAGAGATATTACAGTATAAGTTAACAAAATTTGTAATAACCTTTTACACCGATATTTAAGGTGAGTTTTAGTCCATGTTCAAGCACACCATTCACTGAATCTGATAATGAACTTAAAATTTGACATAATACATACGATTGCCAAGAAAATGAGAAATACCATAATGTGATATGAAAGGTAAACTACAGTTCGCGACTTGGCAACACGCAGGTGCAAAACGCGTCTAAATAGGAAAATATTTAAGTTTATTGCATTATTGGCGAGCGACACCTTTAATACCAGAGTAGGCATCTGTTGCGTAGCTATATAGATCTGTGGTATTATGGAAACAATAATGGTAATTTTTCAGTTTAACAACCATTGGAATTTTGTAAAAAAAAAAATCTTCTTTTATTTAGACACTTTTAAAAAACGTTTTTGACCATTAAAATGTTGCACAATTGTTTGGTTATCCCACAAAAAAATCCCCAACGTTCGACTTTTTAAAAGCTGAAATGTAAAAATCGGGACATTTTTGGCTTCTGATGACGCGGGAGAATTGTTGCAATGTTGCCAAAGGTTACATCTTTTCTTACGGAGTAAAGAAACGCTTCGGAGGAGCAACTAACAAGAATTAACCCAAACTAACCAAGCTAACCCAATTTAATGTGAAAAATAAATATACTTCACTTCACGCATAGCCTTTCGCTCGCTCCGCTCGTTTTGGGAACGTGACCAACAGCCAACCCAAATTAATGTGTTTTTCTTCACGTATGACCCTTCGCTCGCTCCGGGGCGTGTTGGGTTAGTTTTTGTTGGTTGCGCCCCGGATCGAGCGAAGCGAGCTCGAGCGGAGGGCCAGGCATGAAGTGTTCAAATATTTCAGGAGGAATCGTAACACGGGTTAATTATACATTTAAGTTACACTCGTCCTATGACGAGGGGCTAAGTGTGCAGTTTAGAAATATGCCTCCGGGGCGCAACCAACAAGGACTAACCGAAACTAACCCAAATTAATGTAAAAATAAATCACTTCTTTGGTTAATTGTTGTTAGTTTGGGTAATCATTGGATATAGCACCATCATATAGAAATTCGCGATTTTTTATAATGTCTATGCATTATAAAGTAAATTGGAGAGGAAATAGTTCGGTGGAAACCAAATTTTCTGCATATTTTAATAATTTTAGTTTTGGCTTATAACCAATTCAGTTACTAAAAGAAAAGCGCGCGGTCTAGTAGTTAGATTGAGTTAGTTTTTGTTAGCTTGTGAGTTTTTGTTAGCTTGTGTTAATTTTTGTTAGGTTCGGTTAGTTTATCTTGGGTTGGTTTTGGTTTGCTTCGGTAAGTTTTGGTTAGCTTGGGTTAGTTTTGGTTAGTTTGAGTTAGTTTGGGCTAATGTGGTCTAGCTTCGCGCACGTCTTAGGCTCTCACACGCTTTAGGCGTTACCCGGTATAGGACATAATCTATCCTAATGATTCAAATTAATTTCCTGTATTTATTTTTCATTAAAATAGCATTTTTATTGCAGATTGTTGTAGATTTGTTTAAAAAATAAACATTTTTATGATTGGATATAAGCCTATTATAAAAATATTTTCTTTTAAACAAATATACCCCCTTCCTAATTATTGGATAGAGCATCATTATAATAATTTACCAAAATTATAAAAAAATATGCATAAAAGTAAAATTCCCGCTGTTGTATTTTCTCTCAAAATTTACTGCTTTAATGCATTAGAAAAGCTAGAGACGTAAAATATCGCGAATTTCTATACAGGGTCTATATCGAATTATAGGTGAATACCCACTTGCGCGAATTTCGCCTTTTTTGACATAAACTGTCATTTCCAGGTTTAAATTATTCGCGGCGAAAACTTTTTAATTTCCGCGGCGAATCCTTATGTCAAGATTGTCAATTTTGTTTTCATCCGTAAAAAAAAACAGTAAATAAACATATAACTTGTCTCTGATATAACCTAATTTTTATCTGTGTAGTTATATCATGCGATGTACCTTTTGCGTCTTTTTGGTAATTACCATAAAAGCAGCACACTGCACTAGCCAAAGGGCATCAAAGAGAAAAATTTGGGTTAGAACTATATTTTTGCAAAGAAAAACACAGAGGGATTTTCACAATTTAATTGCAGAGATGCGTTTAACTGATACCAGTAAGTTTTTTAATTATTTAAGAATGAATTCAATTCAGTTTGACTTGTTCCTACATAAAATTGGTCCGTTTTCCTTTTTCATTCTCTGGCTGGGAACTCGAAATAACAAACCGTCAATGTCAATTTGTTAGTTTTGGTACCACAAAATTGGTGGAATTCGCCAAAAAGTTAAAACTGTTCTAACTTTTTAGCGAATATTCGCGGAAGAAATTTCGCGGTGCATGAGTATGAACGAAAAATACATTCGCGGGAAAAATGGATACTTGTCAAATAAAGGCGAAATTCTCCCAAGTGAGTATGAAGCTTATGAGCTTATTGGGTTAATAAATACATAAAATGGAATAGTATGTTGTTACATTGTGTGTATTTGCATCATTCGTCTGAATAAAAGAAGGCAAAAGGCAATCATTTTATATATTTTTTAATAATGAATCTTGGTAACACATTACAGTAAACTTTTTAAGATGAAATCATAGCAGTGCGCTTGTGACAAAATGAACATTGAAGTTTTGGCTACTGACAAATGAGAGTGAGAATAAGGAGAATATATTTACTTATTTACAAGTAAAATTTTATTTATTTAATGGGGCTATCACTTGCTTTGAGTTAGAACCGGAATAAAACGTACGCCTCTTGTTCTACGCAAAGGTATTCTAGTTAATATTTTCAGACGTGCATTGACTATATTTCTAGTGCTTTTTTTAAATGGTTCGGCAAGAGTACTGGCGATTGTTGTGCACCAACAAATGTGAAAAGAAAATTATTAAATTACATACGTTTTTCATGGTTTGCGCAGCATATAATGGTATATAATGTATTCTGGACGTTGCTTAGAATCAGTGTTTTAAGTCTGTAATCGAATGATTGTTAAACTGAAAAATTACCACAATAATAAAAAACGAATAATAAATATATCCCAGGTGTCAACTGAGTTAGGATCAAATGTGTGTTCTAGCTTACCTGGGTTCCATGCACTGACTGGCTGCCATTATAACCCTTCTTTTTATAAGAAAGGAAAGAAGAGAATATTTGAAATATTAAAAGGCAATGAAGATTACCAAAAAGCTTTAATCAATCTTGGATCTGCTCATGTGACAGCTACAATTATACGAAGTTTTGAAAAATATGACGCATTAAATTTGCCGCCATGTAGAGTAGAATTATAACACCAGCAACATTTACGCACTCAATACATAACCAGCATTTGGCGGAATACATATTTACGGTTCCCTAGTAATTTATCACCAATAAGAAATGGATGGGACCTTCAAGATGGAAGGTATGAATTTTACTAGTTCGAAAAGACTGTATGCTGTAGAACCAGAAATTGACACAGGTAAATATAATTTTCTTACATTTCATACAATAAAATTCAATTATTTATAGAAAATGGTTTTTTTTTAGAAAATGAAGCCAATATCGATGAAAATGTAGAAGTGGATATCGAAGCCAATCTAAAAGGCAGTGAGTAGTCAGAGAGCAGTGAAGAGGAGGAATGAAATAAAAATATAAGAATTAATATTGTTAATGTTAATATTGTTTGTAAGTTGGATTTTAAAAAAATATGGTAATTTAATATGCTAATCTCTTAGATAATATGTTAAATTTATGTTTCTGCTAAGATACGAAGTGCTTTTTTCAGAAAATTTAATTTTTCAAATTTTTTTTAAAAACACATTTTTATTAACTTTTTTTTAAGAAGAAAATAATGAAATTATTGGATTTTACTATTTCACTCCAGTTGTAACGAACATTACTATCTATTATTTAATTAATTAGTTTATTTATTTTTATTAATTGTTTATTTATTAATTGGTTAAAAAAATTAACTGCTCCAAAGTACTCTGTGTATACAGAGCCCGAGCTGCGCGGTAAACCCGAGTCACGTAGTCTTTTAGCAACCTATCACAGCCCGACGAGGCCGGGCCGCAGCTGCTGTCGGTAAGCCTCGATTAACTTTCTCATGTCTATGCCTACGCATAAGACTTTTTTGTAGCACTCATTTAAGTTTTTTATTTGCGTCAGGTGTAACGCTCAGTTCCCACTCAAATACAAAGCTAATTTACATAAATCTACAAGTTCACAATAATCTCCAAGTTCACAAAACTCTCCAAGTTCACAATCGGTGGTACAGCCTTTAGTGCAGGAACAATGGCGGCCCCCAGCTTTTAGACAGTGGAGAAGAGTCGTGGTGAGTTATAATGCCTGAGCGCCACGCGGTTAACTTTTCGCCATGCCCTGATGCTGGATCTTCAGTGAGATTCGACCAGTAACCACGAATTGCTCTCCTCCTCACTGTCACCTATTGAGAAAACTCGGAACGGGAATCCAAAAAAAAATACCGCCTCAATTAAACAAAAATAACAAGTGTATATTCAATATTGGTGACTATACTTTTGAATTAGATAAGAAAAATAATTGCTACAAGAAGAATTTCTTGTATATGTAGCTATGACAATTAATATATAAATGTATGCTAAAGATGGAATATTAAAAGTAACGGTTTAAAGTTAAGTAGTACTTTATGTAATATCTACGGCGCCCTATAAATACGAAGACGTGATCACGTGTCGTTTACATGCCCTTGATTGGTGCTATCAACCTATACGGTACAAAATATGATAACTTCTTCTACTTCTACACTCTAAATAACTCTAATCAATAAGCGAGAAGTTAACGTGCTAGTTCAAATATACTAGAGATTCATGTAAATAAAATATTCATTAATGTAAGTACAATATCGACCTATTATTTAGTATCGGTACCAAAGATAAACCTACATGAGTACGCATCGATATGCTCTGTTGATATACGAACAGTTCCAAAAATATCTATATCATACAACGTTGGAAAATATAAAACACGCAATCAAGACTACGCTGAAACTAATTAATAACACGCCAATACTAACCAGATTAGCTGGATAATCCGGTATACCCAGGCTAACTATTGAGAATAATCCGTTACTCCCAAATAACTTGAAGGTCGCTATACTTTAAATAAAGCAAAACCCTTAATCACCTTCATTAAACAAATTCATCGAAACTTTAATTTAAGTAGCCCTAAATCACCTATCAAATAAAATATAATAATAAGATGAAATAAAATAAAAGTCCCAAAATACACTAGATAATATCCTAAATTAAGACTTATCTGATACGCCACCAGTGAGTTCATTCAGGATCCAGGTGTTCGTCGAATCACTGGAGCGTCAAGGTAGAGAAGACACACTTCGTATGCGTTGAGGCTTGGATCAGACAGCGAGACACGCAGTCAACTTGATGGTTACTCCGAAACCACGTGTTGTAGGAGGAGTCACCTACAGAATCCGAGTTGCCGGTTTCATACCTGGACACCCAGGTAGGAAACCGGATCGTAAGAGGACAATGGAAGGCCCATAAAAACCAATAATCCAAGAATAAAAAGACCAAAAATCCAAATCCAAAATTAAAAAAATCCAAAAATCCAGATTTAAAAACCCCTGAAACAAATAGGACAAATTAGAACCGTGATCAAACCAAAATATGAAGGAAACAGGTACGGAACCTCAACAAATAACAGATCAAAACAATATCTGTATCAAAATTACTCAAACAACATACGTTTAGATGTTAAACGGGGTTCAAGTGTGTGGTAGCTCTCGAAAGTCAAATCCCCAAACGTGGGTGCAGGTGGTCGAATCTACAAATCTTCCTTCATCTACAATCATCCATCAGACGAGAAACCATCGACGACCACAATCCTGCTCAAGGGCTTCGTTGAATAATCCCCTAACTAGGGCACTGTATATTTCACACTAAATATCAGTATCTCAACGAAAATTCCCAATTTCGCGAGCTCGGCACTGAAACCTACTGGTTCCTTCAACACTACATAAAGACTAAATTGGCCTCCTCCGAAAATTACGAGGCTAGCAGAATTATCATCGGGCAGGCTCAACATGCTAAGTTGCCAGCAGCGTCCCTATTTGTGACAAAGTACTAGAAAGTTATGATGTCATACTACCGGATTCGCCAAATCAAGCTATAAGTGACTTACTATCAAAATGATTTGAATCAGTTAGAACCTACTTTTAAATGCTTAGTAGGAATATATAACCCACGCGTTATGCGGCAGTTAAAATTACAATCAACACACGCCACTAATAGCATTATGCCAAATAAAGCATTAACTTGGCAACCGTGTCGAACGTGTAGACCTGTCAAATTATACCGCGAAAGTTACCCCCACAGACCATATGAAACATAGAACACTTTCCTTGTCGTAGGTTAGAATCTACTTCGAGCTGAAATATTATCCAATTTTAATAATGGATAATCAGTGGAATACTGCGTCAATATGCAAGCCTAGAGTGCTAAACATTGATACCATTCAATATAATCAGCAAATTCAAGCGTATGATAGCTAAATCCATCGGTCGTGGAGTCTATGGTCTAAATCCGAAGTGACATGGCATACTTCCAACAAACGTTAATGTTTCATTCCCAAAATCAAAATATTCCGTAATTACCTAAGCAAAACAATATATTAACAAGTATAAATCAACGAGTAAATTACCACGGAATGACCATCAAGTGTACAAAAAGTAAGATATAATTACAGTGCTAGATATCCCTAAATAACCTTAAAATATAACTCGGCATGCATTATAGTCCAAACTCCAATTACTAGGCTAATCTGTAAACAATCTATCACTATTGTTTGACACAACCCTCCAAGAAAGGCGAAATTACATTCTAGATTCCAAAATACCTAGAATCAACGATTAAAAGCCATAATTAGGTGAAACCAGAGGGTGGACGTCAAGCTGCATCACAGAACCGAACCAATAAAAATAAGCCAAATGATTAGAAGAAGGGTTTCTTTACCCATTTAGAAAGGCAGCATAATAGGACAAAACCCAGGGGAAAATACCAATATACAACGAAGCTTTGTGGTTTTAGCTGGAACGATATATGGTGTGTGTGTAAAGTTAACTATTCATATGCAGGCATGTGCATTCGATATTTAAAGACATAAATATGAAATATTTGCTTTCAATACTTAGTTTAATGGATTGGGTTCCATGCTTTTCCAATACTAGTACTATTGTGATGTTTATATAATGTTTGTAGTCTATTTCAATAAATAATATGATGTTTGATTATTTCTCCGCCAGAAATATGTCATTCCGTAGTCGTCCCACATCAAATTTTATTTAGATCCTTCGCCATTTCGCCCAGAAAAAAAACGCTTATATGTCATCGTATGTAATCGTAGCCCGTTACACAGGAAATTATTAAAAACCGTTTTATTCGTCTGGCGTTTTACAAGCATGTTCAGTATAAATTAACAAGCATGCTATAAAAATTTAAGAATGACTAAAATATATTTTTTGCGTATAATAAAAAATATATTTGAGCGAGTCAGGCTATACTTTAAAACCAACAAAATAGTCTGGGATTGTTATTTCTGGATTATATAACCCTAAAATAAGGTATTAAAAAAGAATCCGAGTTGCCTAAAACATATTTTTAGTTTATTTTTTTGCAAATGTCATATGCTGATGCGCAGTAGCTAAATAACCGCAAACGCGCTTCCTGACTCAAGGTTCTAGATTCGCACATTGATAAAATATTTTTTTTTATTATTTCAACTTGCCTAAAATACCTTCCCTAAATTCGTCATCAGCTCTCGGACTATTATGGTTTAATTAAATAGATAGAAAGTTTACCACTACCCAATCCAGAATTAAAAATCGCTTAAACTTTGTTTAAAATCTAACAATCTGCAATTTCACACAGGCATTTTTAATGTTTTAGATGCAGTTCAACGTTGACGGTATAAGCCATAATATAACAAGTCTATCTTGTTTGTGCTTGAGTTCAGTTTTATGTCAGAAGCATTGTCGGCAGACACCGGATGAATGGGGTCGTCCTTGACCATGTCACACGGGTAGACATTAATCCAAGGAAAATTGTATATAGCAGCCACCACAGATCGTTTGTCAGCACCAGGGTGAATCAACTACAAAACAAGAGTTGTGGCAATACGAGACTTTTGGCTGGAAATTTGGAACATCCAAATTTCCAATCCCAAGTGATTCTATCATAAAGGTCACTTTTTATAATGACAACAAAATTAACTGAAAAAATCAAATTGATTGGAAAAAATCCGCTTACTTTTGCCTCACTTCACTTCAGAGGGCCGAAACATTGCCACTCAAACGCTTTGAAGGACAATGGTAACTGGAGATGGTTCTACATTGAATTTTTTTTAATCTAATCTTTTAGGGGTTTAATGCTTAAAATGTTAGTTTTAATACCTAAATATTTTCTATCTGTATGAAAAGTACCAGGAGGACTCAACAGTGGAGGATTGTCAGAATCGGTACCGATTAGTAAGTAATACGATGTTAACACAAAATTTCTACTACCTTAAATAATCCTATCTCCTGTCCATACGGCCAAGTATACCGCAAATAGTTATTTCCAAAAATTACTAATTTCAAGTATGGAGAGGGGGTAGCTACCTCTATTAACTACACAATGACATATTGGTGCCCTCAATTTAAATTAAACCATTTATCAAAAGTAGAAAAATCTATCTGTAATTTGTCACAGTTTCCCTATGCCTCTATTTCTAGAAATAATTTGAAATAATCAGCAAACTAAAAAGGTCTGGAATGCTCCCTATGGTTATCAATAACATTCAGAAACACAAATGGGATGGGGACTAATGAAATAATTCCATAACCATGGATATGGAACAATTAGACAAATATCGCATTGTAATTCAAATTTGCATGAATAGGTCGTCAAATGTTTTCTTAAGGCGAACAGTGATTGAAAAGTTTTATCACGGGGCTTGCACTAATTCTGATTTTTTCCGGTGTGAATTTTTCGATGCCGCTTTAGTGAATCTTCAAATTTGAACAGCTTTTTACAAATGTAGCATTGGAATTTATATCGACTCGAATGGGTAGTCAAATGTCTTTTTAAATAATCTATTGACAGGAAAGCTTTGTCACAAGACTTGCACTTATGTTGCTTTTCTCCGGTGTGAATTTGTAGATGCCGCGTTAGGGTTTCTTTTAATTTGAACTCTTTTTGACAAATATCACATTGGAATTCATATCGACTAGAATGGGTAGTTAAATGTCTCGTTAAATTGTATAATTTTGGAAAAGATTTGTCACAAAATTTGCACTTATGTTGATTCTCTCCAGTGTGAATATGTTGATGCAACTTTAAATCGCATCTCCATTTGAACGTGTGAATTTGTCGATGCCGCGTTAGATTTTCTTTCAATTTGAACTCTTTTTGACAAATGTCGCATTGGAATTCATATCGACTGGAGTGGGTAGTTAAATGCCTCTTTAAATTGTATAATTTTGGAAAAGATTTGTCACAAAACTTGCACTTATGTTGATTTCCTCCGGTGTGAATATTTTGATGCAACTTTAAATCACATTTCCATTTGAATATCTTCTTGCAAATTTCACATTGAAAAAAGACACGTTGATCTGAATGTATAATTAAATGATTCTTTAAATGGGCAAATCGTGTAAATCGTTTACCACAGATGCTGCATTTATGGGGTTTCTGTATGATACGGACATGAGTTAATACTTTGTCACAAATCTTGTCCTTATGTCTATTTGCGGTGTCATCATTTACGTGTTTCTCTAGGTCTGATTTCTTTTTGTATCGCTTGTTACAACTATAACATTGGAATTATTGTCAAATATAATAATTCATAAAGCTATTAACTAATTATCACCCTGTCTCAAGTTTGAACTTGAACTTGGGAATTATTTAATAAACATTAAAAGCAAACTATAAACAACGCGAGCAGTCAACGGGAGCGATTATGAACCTTAAGCATGCAATGATCAGCAATTTCTCTAATATAAATACACTGGCAAACCTTCAGTTCGTCAGACTTTTGGTCTCACCTAAAACTAGCTCCAGGGTTAGTCACATGACTGCTTTTGGTTCAATCCGCTCTTTGGTTAGTCACATGATTGCTAAAGTTCTAATCCTTTTCCTACCCCAAACCTAGTTCTTGGTTAGCCACATCGACTGCTAAGACTAGGGGTTTCATTAAACACAGTAGAAAAGTCGAGTCTGTCAAAGTTCTTCGAGTGAAGTTTCTAAGTAGTCTGTCAAGTAGTTCAAAGTGTAGTGTCCAAGTGCTCTTAGATACCTTAACATTAAATAAAACGCAACGCAACATAAGATAAACTATATTTACAAAGCAGTGACCAAAAAGACCTATAAACAATTCATAAAACATACCTCAAGTCGAGAAAGCATGAGCACCTTAATAAATGGGTATAGGCTAGCCTCATTAAGTTTCTGACCAGTAAACGCTGTTAAAAAACTCTATCGTTGGGTCTTTGACCAATACACATTGTTAATCTTTTCTCATTAAGTTTACCTAATATACTTTATTGTTTTTAAGTGCTTTCTTTATCTTCGCTTCTCACCTTACGTAAAGAATCCCGTACTACCATCGGAGTTATACCCCTGCACGCTGAATAAGGCGTGGCATCGCGATTCAAACGTATGATGACAGACCGGTGGAGGCATTAAGAAAAAGTTAAAAGAACTGTCATCACGATTATTCGCGACAGTATTGATTTGAATGAGTAACGAAATGAGCCTTTAGATATTCTGGATTTGTCTTTCTATGGCCTTGCAAGTTTTTTAAGTCATTAAACTCGCACATGTTTCTGTTATCCAAGTGGTCATTGATACGTATTTCGCATTTGGTATCTTCGCTAAATAGAGAATTCTCGAAAATTTCAAATTCTTCTTTCTTAATAGCCGCCAAATCAACTTTGGCATTATACCTAAAACAAAAGGTAGAATCGATAATTTACATGATATGTGCTCATCGAGAGGCTCTCTAGGTAGTAAAAATGGGCTGATATGTATAAAACTATCGTTAAACCACATACAAAAAAATGGATATAATAAATTGTGGTAACAAAATATTTTGTAATAACATTTATATTTATTAAATTAAAAATGTATCTAGTTATTACAAGATAAAAGATATTGAAAAACTAGCTATCTCCACTTATTGCAATTGTTATTCTCTCCATATCTATTTATATTTTATCTTGTCTTGTCATATCAGTGAACTGAATTTCAAGTTCAGTCATCAACTTAAGTGATCAATAAAGCCGCATCGAAGGCGTAGTCCACTTATTGTACAATAAAATTGAGGCTTCACTGAAATGGGGCAAATTTTCCTTTTTTATTCATTTATCTATTTTTAACGTATGAAATTAAATCACAGAACCGAGCACAGCAAATAGTACAACAAAGTTATAGAATATATCTAAAGTTTAATACCATATTTGCATATTGTCCATTATTTGTTATTGTCATTTATTGAATACAAAGATTTCAATTTTAAATAATTCATTATCTCTTCTTTAAGCTTGTTGCTATAAGTAATATCCCTAAGATAACTCGGCAACTTATTAAGAAATTTTATACTCATATAACTATAGGACTATTTTCAAGGCCCTGCACCCTGCACTGAAATACGTAGATCGTGTTAACGTCTGGTATTACATGTATGAATGACATTGTTTCTGTTAAACTTTTCAATATTGTTCTTAACAAATACCAAAATTCTCATTATATAAATACAAGTTACCCCGAAAAGTCCTAGCTTTACCAATAGCGGTTTGCAATATGCTCTTCTAACAACAACTTCCATGATTCTTACAATTTTTTTTGCTATCGTAATAACCTTATAGTGTGACTTAAACATTCCCAAAATAAATTACCATAAATAGTCTGGCTATAAAATTGAGCATAATAGTATGACATAAGTTCGTACTACGAATTTATTTCAGTTTATACATACACTACAACACAGGACAACTTTGAACAAATGTTACAAACATGAAAAATGAATTCCCACCTTAGGTATACACAAAAAAAAATTGCTACAGGCACCTGGTTTATAACCTTAACCTTAATTAGCAAAGACCTATCATAATGATAACCACGAGGAGAAAAATGTATACAAATCTATCAATTATGTTTTGCGTATACGTTTGCACTAAGGAAATCTCACTGTCAAAACACAGATAACTATTATAATTCTCAAACATAATCAAATTTCCCTAGTCCACCATATCCGGAAGATCATTTGCAAATAATAATTTATATAACAGGGGACCTCAGACAGACCCCTGTGGCACACCTTAAGAAATTTTAAATAAATTAGAACGTTTTTCATTTGTTCAACCAATTAGACCTAAGTATCTGTAGATATGATGCTAACCAGGCATGAATCTTAACCTCTAAATTAATATTTAAAAACCTTATATACGAGAAGGACATGATCAACCAAATCGAATGTCTTCCTCAAATCCATAAAAATTCCAATGCATTATATAGTTGATCATATAAACTGCCCACTAATTGCAATATGCCCGATTGGGTAGAACGGCCCTTCTGGAAACCGCGATGGGAAGCACTTAGTACGTTAAACTATTTATAAAACCCATAATTCTGTTATAAACAAACGGCCTGCTTCAACACCATTTGCCAGAGCAACATGTCAGGAACAGTTACTCGCGCTTTTAGTATCTTCCTTTTTATTTAGAGGGACGACCTTTGCAATCATAGGCGAACCCGGAAAAACAGCTTCAGAGAGGGAGAGCGCTTTATCAGATAAGTTATGAGTGGTAGGTACACAATATATTATTTTATAAAAAATTCGAGTGTATGCCGGTTGAACATTGTAGCGTCATAATTAAGTTTAAAATCTCGTCCTTAGAAATAATAACCAGATACTTTATAGATGAATTTATTTTTATACGAAATCCAAAGTTTTGGCCATTTAACTTCATTCGTCAAATTGACAAAATACTTATGAAAATATTCTGCTACATCCACGCCAGCCATTGTTCGATATTTTTAGATTTTGTTTATTATTATTATTATTATTATTTACATCCATAGTAATTATGTTCCAATCTTATATTTGTTCTCAGAGCTGTTATACAGATTATCACTTTTTTGGTAATCCTGCACATTTCCTATACATCTTTTATAATGCTTCAAATCAAAATCAAAAAATTAAATCATTTATCATCCAAAAGACACATGTATGTGTATGAAGTTCATCAATAAAAACAGTAAGTGCACACCTACATATATATGATTCAAGTTAAAAAAGAAGTACACTGAAATAATTAATCTAGGTCAGATAAAAATATGTAGATATCATATTAAAATTTTTCGAGCAAAATCAATTTTAAATATTCCTTAAACATAGGAACACTATTGCTTCTTTAAATTTTATAATTAATATTAATCAAGATGGCGTCGACTGAAGATACGTTATTGAAGGTTGCGTCAAAAAAGTGTAAATACTGCAAAAGTAACGTTGAAAAAATTGTTGCAAAGTGTTCAACCTGTGCGGTAATCTACCACCAATCATGTGCCCTACGTATGACGGGGCTGCAAGTCGCCAGTGGCAGCAAATGCATTGTTTTATGTCCAGAGTGTGCAAAAACTCTCGTGAAGATGATATAAACAAATTCATAAGCCAAGCGGTATGTGAAAAGGATGAAGAAATTGAAGTATTAAAAAAGAAAATCGTCGAGCTGCATAACCACCGTGTAGAGGACTGCGTCGACAAGGTACTTAAAAAGATGGACCTAATGGAAAAATCCCTTAATGAAAAAATGGTAAATATAGAAAAAACCATTGTAGAAACGTCAGTAAAAGCCAACGCTATCAAACGAAACAATGAAGGAAAGAACGGCTCTGGTTCCACCGTCGATGAACGGACCTTTACGTGACACTACGAAAGGGAATAATAGTGAGTCACCCAGTGCAGCGCCAGTGTGCCCAAACGATCATACCCAAAAATCAATACAAAGGATGGATGTTTATGTTCGATCTCCGAAGCAAACACCAAAAACCAGAAAAGAAGACCTGTCAAATCTATAAAAACAGACCAGCAAAATAATAATAATAATCATTGTCAACAAGAAGGTAATCATTGTAAACAAGACAAAATATCAAACGTCGTTGAAAGCGAAACGGAGGAAGATAACCACAAGTCGGTCACCCAAATTCAGGATAATGAAGGGTGGCAGAAGCCAAGAGGGCGTAAATATCCCAAAACACAAGGGCCGGCTCCAATCATCGGAAATTGTGAAACTTTTGGACTGGGAGTTGCACGTAGAACGTCACTTCTGTTTCTGTCTGGACTAGTTACGAAAACAACCGCGGAGGAGGTAAAGAAATACATAGATACCATAGCAGAGACTTCTTGCAAATGTGACAAGATGGTTACCCGAAAAAGCAAATTCAAAAGCTGTTTCAAGATTGAAATTCCAATTGATATCAAATCAAAAGTTATGTGTCCTGACATTTGGGAACCAGGAGTAACAATTAACCATTTTCTGCACCTACGACGACCTCCCATGCAATAGGAACGTCGGAAGAAAATCAATACGAGTTTGCCACCAAAACTTCCAATGTCTCAAAAACAAAGTAAACGAAGTTGAAGTTAGCATAATGGAGGAACTGCGATATCCAACTATTCTATGAGGTACCGAACACTGGTATACCAGTAATGAGATAAAAACTCTGAACATCGAGAACTATACTACTGTTTCGACATAGACAAGAACAATATCCACTTATGCATCCTGGTCAAAAACGACGAAAAAAGCTTTGAAGAGATCAAAGAAATCGTATCCAAAAGCATGGAAGGTCAGATTGAATGCTCTTCCACTGCAAGCAGGTTTTTTAAACTAATTATCATTTGCATCTATAGCCCCCTCAGGGAAACATCTATAAATTCTTTGACACGTTAACAGATATTTTAATCTTTGTTCGAAAACTTTTATTCATGTTAAGCTTGTCCTATGCGGAGATTTTAATATAGATCTGCTTCAGGACATACTGCACAGTAGATTATTTAAGGATCTTTTACTGAGTTATGATCTTGACCAAAAATGTTTGCTCCTACCAGAATCACTCAATATAGTCAGCCTTCTAGATAACATTTTCGTTGGCTCAAGTCTGGTCGCTGATGCTGAAGTGATACAGACAGCATTGTCTGATCATGAAGCCCAAGGTGTTGAACTTCATCTTCAGGCCGAGTCCACAAAGCACAAGTCTCTTTCTCTTCTAAAGCGAATTTTTTCTATAGCAAAAATGGCTCAGTTTAAACCGGAGTTAACTCAACAGGACTGGCAGACAGTATATCGATCGGAACAGTCTGATGAGGCCTATAATATTTTTGTAAGTATTGTGGTGTACCTTATGGACTTAATATTTCCTACAAAAATGGCTAAAAGAAGAAAATCAAAAACCTGGATTTCTCAGGGCATAAAAATATCTTCTAGCAACAAAAGAATGCTATACAAAAGAATGATCAAGGGAGAAATACCCTGCAATCATTATAAAGCATATGCTAGTATTTTGAAACGTCTGGTCAATGAATCTGAAAGATTTTTTAATTTAAAGAAAACTATGGAATCAAAGAACCCTTCTAAAACTATCTGCAACTTGGTTAATACATATACAAACTCTAACAAGAAAAGCAAAAGTTCAGCCCTTGAAAATATATCTATAAAGAATAATAACAAAAAAAACGCTTAAGGAAATAAATATTATATAAACGCATGTCCTGTTCTTAATATAAATAAACAAATTGCTTTAAAATATGTAAAACAATTCTAACAAAACTATTTTTATGAATCCAACTAATCCACCAGAAATAATTCAAATAATAAAAGGTCTTAAAAATAAAAAATCTACGGGTGTAGATGAGGTTCCTACTTCCTTAATCAAATATGCTGCAGACGAACTTTCACCAGTTCTTACATATTACATATTGAACTAACCTTTCAATGAGCTCAGGTATCTTTCCCACAAAGCTCAAAATAGCTCAAATTAAACCTTTTTATAAAAAGGTTTAATTTGAGCTATTTTGAGCTTTGTGGGAATTTTATAAAAAAGTTTAATTTGAGCTATTTTGAGCTTTGTGGGAAAGATACCTGAGCTCATTGAAAGGTTAGTCCAATATGTAATATGTAAGAACTGGTGAAAGTTCGTCTGCAGCATATTTGATTACGGAAATAGGAACCTACATTAAAAACTACAGACCGGTAGCACTTCTTAACAATTTTAGTAAAATATACGAAAAAGTAATATATGAAAGAATGGACAACTTCATAGAAAACAATAATGCCTTCTCTGATGTGCAGAATGGGTTTTGGAAAAATAACTCAACAATTCGTGCTATATACCAGGCACTTTTCAAAATACTTGATTCTATAAATAAGTAGAAACAATGAAACCATGGTAATGTGTCTCGACCTGTCCAAGGCGTTCGACAGTGTGGATCATGGGGTGCTCTTGTCCAAGCTAGAGTGTTTTGGAATTAGGAGCGTGCCATTGACTCTGATACAGTCATATCTTGCAGATAGACAACAGTGTACAGAGGATTGTGACTCCTCTGGCAGAAGATGCGCTCAAACCTGGAAACGATAAAAAGGGGGGTACCCCAAGGATCTTTGCTGGGACTACTTTTTTACATAATATACACAAATTAAATTTCACACGTAATCAATCACTCTATAGTTCAATTTGCTGATGTCACTTCGGTCATTTTTTCCTTAGAGAAAAATATGAACCCAAATACCTCAATTTTTGACACTCTTAAATCATTGGAAGATTGGTTTACTGCCAATAACTTAATATTAAACATAAATAAAACTCAATTAATAAAATTTTCTTATAAACTCAATAATGAACCACCAACTTTTGCAAATCAAGGACAAACTATTTCGGCAGGGAGATCAGCATCGTTTCTGGGGGTTTGCTTGAACTCTCGCTTGGACTCGAGGTCACATATCGATGGGCTGTCTTCAACTCTGGCTAAATATACGTACGCTCTGAGAGTGCTTGCAAGCGCGTGTGTTTCGAGGTCTCTCTGATTGCATATCATGCACGTATATATTTAAGAATTAGATATGGGATCGTGTTTTGGGGAAACGGCTCTGAGATTGGTAGCGTTTTCATTCTGCAGAAGCGGTGTGTGAGAAACATGCTTGGCTTGGGACAACGGGAGTCTTGTTGTTTTTGTGAAGTCTTTTGAGGAGTTATTTTCTGATCATACAAGATCACATTCCCATGATACTAGGAATAGATCACATCTAGTTTACAACAGAACCAATCTCTCGTATATTCAAAAAAATGTCCACTGTTCAATAATCAAAATTTTTAATAAACTTCCAGGAAGATTGCGTCTACTTTCTTTAGATAAATTCAAAAATAAACTTAAAATACGTCTTGTCGAAAAAGCCTACTATGCGGTGGAGGAGTTTTTCAGGATACATTTGTTTAGGTATCAATATTTCCTGTTTTGTTTTTTTCCGTCGGCCCGGACCATCTTCGCATGCTTTGTCTCTTTTCTTTTTATGTAACGTTTCATTTGGCTGTCTTTTTTCAAGCACTGCTTTTCGCGTCCATAGTAAATCCAGTCCTAACGGTATAAATGCATGCCTTCGGTTTGTTATGGGATGCTTTTTAGCGGATTGCCGTAGGAGAATATTATTCCGTTTAATATAGGTAGCATAATATGAGTGGTAGACTGTGATGTTTTTCTATAATATAATTAATATTTTAATTGGCGCTTAAGATAAGCATTTAAAATTGGGTTATACTTATTAGTAAAATTATAATTTATATTATCGGGATTAAAATTAAATGGGAAAATATAAAAAATGTCAAAACATCAGGGTAGGCAATGCATTTGTGCTTTCATTGTGTGCACGCCACTGCACCCGTCTGGTATGTACTAGGAAGAAATCTGGGAAATCCCGAGAGAAAAATGATGAACGATTGTAATAATAATAGTAATTAATGCTAAAGATCTTGTGAGCATGATCTTTGGCCGAATTGCGACGTTTGTTATCTGTAATATACCTTATATTATTTGAATAACTCTTATCCGTTGTCGGTTTGTTAAATTGTGATCTGCTGCTAGCCTCGACCCCATGGCAGTTCAAAGGGCTTAGGCTATCGTCCCAGATCCCATGTGATCAAAGAAAAACAGCAAGCTGTAACTTTGTATACGGCTTAAGAATGACGAGTTGGATAACTTTTTTATGAACAATCTTGGAAATGGGGGGTTTTATTTGAGAAGTGGGGAAAACCGTCAATTTTGCAATGTTTTAAAATATTATGAACAGCATTTCTTTAAAACCCTGATTGGAAGGTAGGTCGAGGGAGAATGTAGGGAAAATTTTGTCCGACAAAAATCTTGGTTGCCGACAACCGGAACATGTCAATTTTATGACTGATTCAAATGTTGTGCAAATACAAAAATATTATTGGCCGACAAAAACAATGGTCAGCTTTAGCAATCCGACCGACCGACGGACGGCGACGCACGTCGCAAACTTGTCGATTTGACATCATCTGTTTTGTTTTACATGAAAAACAGTAATTTCATTTTAATGATTTTATAAAAGAATTAAAACATAGAACGCGATGACACTGTTGGCCGATAAACAAATTGATAATTTTGATGAATAAAAATTAAATAAACGATGTCAAAAAAGCACGACTTTAAATGTTTGAGACAAAATACAAAAATAGAAATCAAAACGAGAAAACTGCAAAGAAAAATATTGTAAACAACTAATTTTTGATAACACGTTTTATTTCGAAACCAAATAAATAATTTGAATTGATTAAAAAATTGTTAGAAAGTGACCTGCAGGAAATTGTGGATAGTAAACCCGCAATACATCTCAAAATTCGCTTTTGAGATATATAATTACTCTATCAGCATTAGGCGACGTACCCCAAAACTGGACTCCATCGCCATACAGGATCCAAGAGTGGACAAATGCATGATAAATGCTTATAAATTGCTGGAAATCCATTACCAACCTAAGGTTTCTGAGAACATAACAAAAACTATTTAACTTTAATGATAAGTTTGTACAGCGAAATTTCCATGAGAGAGTACCATCCAACTAAAGGCCAAGAGATTATATGGAATTTTCGCACTTGAGTTTATTATTGGAGGAATACAACACCAATCTAGGTTTAACCGTGTCTTTTTGCTATTTAGAAAGAATTCGTTAAGAATAAATCATACATTCAATTCTTGCAATGCTTTATTAGCCCCAATTTCGACAGTACAGTGACTTCCTCTGATGAGAGCAGACGTGTCATCAGCATACAATGTTAGGCCACTACGTACCAGGTCTAAAGGTAAAGGATTAACAAAAAGAAGAAACAAGACAGGGCTCAAAACGGAGCTCTGCTGGACACCCATCGAAACATCAATATTATGTCAACGGGCAACGCCCGATGAATCAGTAATACTACCTCTTGTCTCAACATATTGCTTACGCACTCGCAAAACAGATGACAACCAGTTCAAGACTAATTTTTATACCATACGACTTCATCCTGTAAAGACGAGCACTAAGTCCGACACAGCCGGAGATCACAAAATATCCTAACAGGGCGCCCGCCTTAAGACTCTCTATAGTCTCAGTGAGAAAAGACAAAACAGCCGATGTCGTTGATCTGTGAGATACAAATCTACAAATCCATGTTGCCGTGTTGTTAATATTTTATATTGAACTAGATAGTAGAGCAATCTGTTAAACACTCAAAGATCTTAGAACAACATGAGGTCAGTGCAATAGGACGATAATTTTCTAGCAATATAGGGTTACCTTTTTTCAAAATAGGAATCACCTCACAAAGCTATAGAGGATCCGGAAAAATTCCTGCTTCAAACGAATTATTGTTCTATTTTTAAATATGTTTAAAGGCACTGCATCAGGTCCACTCCACCTCTTATAGGCCAGGCCGCTGACTGACGTTATGAGAGTAACCATCTCCATCCCCTCCCAATATATTATTTACTATATTTTTAAGTTTCTACAAAGAAGTTGTTAAACTGATTTATATAGATAAATACTGGTTCTACCAGAAAATTGCCATCTTTGCAGACATGCATATTGGCAGAAGATCGTCCGCTATTATTCAGCTCAGAAATAACCGACCACATTGCCTTGGAAGGATTTTCCAAATTGAAAATATTTTGTTGGTAATAGGTTTGGTTAGTGTTATTTGCCTGTCGCTGTCAAACCTGTAGACTGCATCCCATCTGGGACTGTCCATCCGCTGTCGATGTGATGATCTAAGGCATTTACTTGATTCCCTTACTTCATCGGTCACCCATGACTTTCTAGTAGGATTTGAATGAGACACTCTCAAAAGAAAGCAACTGTTAAAGTGATACAATAAATGGAATAATTATTGTAGCCTTGAAAAAGGAAACAATAAATTTCCGAAAGCTCGGCGTAAGTAGAAAAAGAGTTTCACTTCAGCCCTAGACCGTTACCCCAAGATTTAACAGTCGGCTTCATAATCTAAAATTATTGTCATTAATACAGCGTGTGTCAAATATCCGTGTCAAAGAAAAGTTGTGTTTTTTTCTTATGAAACCCCCTGTATATTTCATCATGTTGCGATTCTGCCTCTGATTCTAGACATAATTTACCTATCATATCATATAGCTCAACCTAATAGTTTTTTGATACGTACGCCCTTTGCGAAAATTACACGAATTGCAGGGCTTTTTCACAAAAAAAAAATTGTGTGCCATATGATTTTTGATGCAGCGTTACAATTTTTGGCAGGAATAACACTGAAACCATGACTTAAAATTAATGAAAACAAAATTTGTCTCTGCTATACAGGGTAACCTAGATAAGTGGGAAAAATGAAAAATCAAAACATCATATCTCAATGGAATGTGTAATATTTTTTTATTTCATACTATTCCTAATACAAAATACTTCCATGCATTATAAATAGGTCCTATGCCTGTCTGTCAGATTATTAAATTTTTATTTTGATTATTTAGTTTTCAATAGAATTTGCTTAGACATTTCTTTTTTATTGAATTTATGAACGAATATACAATAAGTCATGCAAAATTCAAACTTAGTCCCTCGTATTGCATTATTTTTTTATTGAAAAACTGTTAATAAATACTAACAAAATGTATTAATAAATAAAACAGCACAAAGTATTTTTCTTTTTGCAGATAAACAGTTAAATAGTTTAAACAAAGAGCAGTACTTCTTACAGAAAAAGGCGTCACTACAATCATTTGATTAAATGTTCCTTATTGCTACCACTTTTTTTAAGACACATTTGAAGCCTACGTATAAAGAAAATTTTAACTCTTTTGAGAATTGCGGCATTAATATTTGTACAAACACTCCTTATTCTGATTTTCATGTCCTCTATTATTTTAGCAGGTGGCGTTTGGCAAACTTGTCCTTTACCCCCAAGAAAAAATCTTATTTTTAGGTTTTCGGATCTTGCCGGCCATGCTCACCATATTTAAAGGTAATTCGTCAATCCACTCCTCACAATTGTTTTGCAGAGAAAGTTGCTTCGCCTCTGAATAAAATATTGTTGAAAAAGTCAGGTTTTGCTCTGAGAAAGCCTGCTCTTCCACTCCGAGAAATATAATACACTTTTGAAATTTTCCTGTTTCTCTGGATGTTTGACTTTGTCATGGATTTTCTCGTATTTTCTTGTTTTCTGGAAAATAGCTATGCGGTGGCTGGCGTATGCTTAAAATAGCTTTTTCAAACGGAAAATAAAAAAAAATCACATCAATTCGACATTTCCAAACCGGATCAATATCATTTTGATATGTTGTACTCATAACACCCCTCTTTAATGTACGACAGTTTGGCTGCTACAGATTATTCGGTTTTCCAATGATAAAATATTATGTGTTAACGGGTTGTGAAGAAGCTCGAAAAGGCGAAAAGTTCAAACTCAAATAGTCCACCATGTATAAAAAGTATCTTCATTTAGGAAAAACCCTCTTGTACGATGTTTGACGTAGACTCTCGTCAAATGATCGGGTTATTTATAAAAAAAATATTTTTCGAGAAAAGAAAACAGAAGCATTTATTTTTTTAACCCCGAAACTGCTGTTTTTACATTTTTTCAAACAGTCATTTTTCCGATATTTTGAAAAATATTAGCTTTTCCGGGAAAAGTTTTCCCCTTTAAATTCCCTATCGAACTGTCGACTAAAACGGAGTTTTATCCATAATACCGAAACAGAACTATTGCACTCCACGCGCGTTTCGCTAACCATATTCATCATCAAGAGATGATTAAAACTACTAACATCGTTACCGAAACGCGCGTAAAGTTCAATAATTCAGTTTCGGTATTATGGATGAAACTTCGTTTTGGTTAAAGAAATAATAATAAATCGTTTGGATTAACGTTTCTCTACCTCGGAAATTAAACTTAACTTAGACGTTAATTAAGTATGGCTCATAAGATGCCTGATTAACGATTGCTTCCATTTGAATGTATTATTGCAGATAGTGCATTGGAATTTATATTGTGTAGTGTGAGTATTACGATGTGTTCTTAAATTTGATTCTGACTTAAACTTCTGCTTGCAAATATTACATTCGAATTTGCGTTCATCTGAATGTACAGATACATGACGCAGCAATGCGGATGGCTGTACAAATGCTTTATCACAAAACTTGCATTTATAAGGAGCTTCTCCGCTGTGCATTTTTCGATGCCCCTTTAGTGACTCTTTCGCTTTGAATTTCTTTTCACAAATGTCGCATTGGAATTCATATCGATTAGAATGGGTAGTTAAATGTACTTTCAAATTCTTTCTAAACTTGAATGTCTTCTTACAAATCTCACATTCAAAGTTACGTTGATCTGAGTGTATAAGTAAGTGATCTCTAAAATGGGCTAATCGCATAAACTGTTTACCACAGATCGTACATTTATGTTTTTCTTTCATCCGAGCATGAGGTACTGCTTTGTTCTTATGACTATCTACAGTATGAGTATTTACATGTTCATTTAGATCTAATTCTTCTTCTGGATTAGTATTTTTATGGCTCAGCAAGTCATTTTGTTCGTTATTCAATGGCACATCGATGCCAAATTCGTATTTAAAATCTTCCCTATATAGAAAGTGGTCGTAAATTTTCATTTCTTCTTTCATATTGGCCTCCAAACCATCTTCGAAACTATATCTTAAACAAAAAACAAGTTCGGTAATTTTGATATGCTCATGTAAAAGTACTACAGGTAGTAAAAATAGGCTGAAATATCGCATAAAACTATTGCTAAACCTCATAGAAAAAGTTGAATATTATAAATTATTATCGTAATATAAACTATTATTATATTACCAATTGGTTTCAATTAAAGCAAAGATATTAATGGTATTATAAAATAAAGGGTACTGATGCAAAACAAGCAATCTCCGCTTTTTCAGTTAGAGCACTGTTCTTTCCACTTTATTTCTGGCAGTTCATAGCCACTCTGCCGCCTGTGTGCAAGCATCAAAAATGCCGTTCCTGCGATTAAAAATAATCAGTTTTCCAAACAAACCTATTTTATTAAATCTTATCTTACACCATACCAAAAATATATATTATGTTACCAAAATGATTTAGAGATCAGCCCTACTGTAAAATAAAACATAAACCACAAAATACGATAGTCTAAGGTAAATAGATACTAATATTACTTGCTTTTCGACATAAATACAAATAGTCATTTTGTATTCATATCTTTATTGTAAAGAATATCTAATACTTTTAAATATCTAGGTATATAAAAATAATTTTAACTGTATGTATATTTTTGTAAAATACTGTGTAATTAACTGATTTAACAAGCTAGCAAAACAATATTAAATAAGTAGATGAAAAATATAGATTAACCAACTTAAGTGTAAAGTGCACACAGTTTTTCACATAAAACCATTGTGCACAAACTCTAATCTGTATTCATTATATACTCAATGTGCCGCCACTGAAATACAAACGCCTTACATTAACCTCACTTATCTATGAAAAGACACTTCTGGGTTCAAATTTTTACTTTTTCGACACACAACGCAAGTTCTTCCCATATCTATAGCGATCTACTAACACTTTTAAATTTTTTCATTTAACACTTAAAATTACTAAAAGTAATTAAAAACAACCTGGAGAAAAACCGACAACGTCGTAATATTTCAAACTGATTATTTTGAATGGCGTATTGTGGCGACGACTGGCGGACGTAGTAAAAAGTGGTACAAAGCAGCGAAAGTGGGAGAAGCGACGTTGTCAGGTTTTAGTTATGTTATTTATTAAACCTCAAAAAAAAATGATGCACTAAAAATTGAAGTGAAATATGTTCTGCTGCTACTTTTATTTTAGTATATCAAAAAAGGGTTAAGTGTGCTTTAATTATTCATGGCGTTTACAAATAGGTAGGTACCTTAAACGCCTTTTTTATGGTTAGGTTTACCGAAAAACCCAGCGACCTCGCCGCGTGTGGCAACAGAGCTTTGTTTACGTTTAATGTCTGATTTCCCTAAAATGTAAATAATGTTGTCTCCCGTAGTCTAAGGTTTTAATAAATGAAATAAAATATTACGACGTTGTCGGTTTTTCTCCAGGTTGTTTTTAATTAATTTTAGTAATTTTAGGTGTGTTATCTTAAGCAAAAGCATCGTCTGCGACAAATACATACAGATAAGGTGAACTAAGTAGTGGTTCATCTTCAGGAATCTTTAAAGCGTTTTCTTCAAGTTTTTTAAATAATACGTTATTACGAAACACACCATCGTCACTAATACGACCCTGGCATCCAACATCCACAAATGTAAAACAGTAATTAGCATCAACCAGTGCCATTAAAATTATACTTAAGGTGTGCTAATTGTAAAATTCTGTTCCACATTTGATTGGTGACTGGATAAGTACATGTTTGCCGTCTAATGCGCCCAGGCAGTGAGGAAAATTCCATTTTGTATCAAAGTCGGTAGCTTTTTGCTTCCATTCTTGCAAAGTTTTTAGCATCTGTAAAGAAATAAATACAATATAGTTTCTTGTAACGCAAAAAAAAACAATTTGGTAAAAAATTATGCTCAATTATGTATGTGGCTCATTACCTTTTTAATAAGTTCATTATTAAATTATTTATAAATTACTTCTTTAGTTCTGAGCCTCAATTTTAAATAAATTTTTATGTACCTTTTCCTGAATTAATGATTAAAATTTCTTGTGTTTAAGTTAATAATTTTAAACCAATGTATTTTCTTGTTGGAGTTGGAAAATTTGACAACCCCGGAAGATAAAAGTTCTGAGGATATCTACGAAGAAACAGAACCGTTGGCCACCTCTGATGAAAGCAATGAACCACACATGTCTACTGGCACTTCCAACTCCAAATACCACAAGCAGGGCCAAGTAATACCACTTCAGAAATACAACTCAAGGCACCAACTGTCAAAAATAAGAAAAGAAAGGCTGCGGATGTAGTTCAAAACGTATGGACCAAGCGTATAAGATTTTAAAAACAACTGCAAACACTGAAAAATGAAAAAATAATCATGCCATGTTTATGTTCATGCCATGTTGGTTGCTGAGAAGTTAGAAAGAAGATTTGGATAAAGTTGATTGTATAATATTATGAGAGAATAAGATTATTAATTTATTTACCATGAGGAATATGGAGAAGCAATGGAGAAGCAATCGCAGCAACAGTATCCTGCTAATAATCTTCCTCAACAATATCCTTTTCTCAAAAATCAGATGACTTACTCAAACAATAAACAGTACCGGACAATCTTCTTCTACTACTTTTAAACAACATTCTTCAGCAGCTGCAGCATCTCATACTTTGGTCCCACAAGCTTCCCTTCCACAAGCATATTCTTCATCAATCAATACGGCTTTCACAAAGAGAGATCGACATGAGATATATTGGTCTATATCACTTATATATGGAGTAGTGCAATTGACGTTGAAAGAGAGATGAGGAGAATCAACATAGATATCCTAGGTCTCAATGAGATCAGATGGCCGGGAACGGGCAAAATAAAAACTAATGGCGCGGCGGATACATTTACTATTCTGGAGGGACTGATATTAATCATAGATATGGTATTGCGATTCTTGTCACAGACGAAATCGAGAAAGCTGTCCTGGACTATGTACCTCTTAGCGACCGGGTCATGTTACTAAGGTTTCAAACGTCTCACCGCATAATGAACATCCTACAAGTATATGCACCAACCAATGACAAATCAGAGGCAGAAATAGAAGAATTTTATATCAAAGTGAATGAACTAATGAAACTGACTAAGAAGGGTGAGATCACAATTGTTATGGGAGATTGAAATGCCAAAATTAGAACAGGCGCGGAAGGCGAATCTGTTGAGAAATTCTGGAGATGATAGGCTTGTACAGTTCTGTAATGAAAATACTCTTTTCGTATCCAACACTTTTTTCAAACTACATCCTAGACGATTGTATACATGGGTCTCGCCTGCAGACAATCAAGGCAGAATAGTACGGAATCAGATAGATTATATAATGATGCGTCTCGAGCTAAAAAGTATGTAAAATCGGTAAAAACCTATCCCGGAGCAGATGTTAACAGCGACCATAATCCGGTAGTCATGGATTTCAGAATAAAGCGTTTCAAGATAGTAAAACGCGAAACCACAAATAAACGAGTAGATATTGAAAAACTGAACGACTCGGAAATTCATGAAGAAATAAGGCTGAAACTGGAAAAAGAACAGAAGGAGATAAACTCAAGAATGCAACTGGGCACAGAAACCATATAGGGGCAGATGAAAGACGCAATAATAAAGATTCAAGAACAGGAGATCGGCTTTAAGGAAAATATTAAGAGGAAGGAATGGACGATGAATGAAATTTTAGAACTTATGACACAGAGAAGGGTGGCCAAATCCACACCGTTAAAATATAAAGAACTCAATAAAGTTATAAGAAAGAAGTGCAGAGAGGCAAAGGAAAAATCGCTGGCCGAGAAATGTACAGAGATCGAAGAGCTACAACAGAAACATGACTCGTTTAATGTACATAAGAAAGTTAGGGAGGTAGCTGAAGTAGGACGAAGGCGCCAAATAGGAATTCTTAGAGGTACTAACAACGAAATCATAATTGATGTCGAAGAGAAACTAAAATGATGGAAGACTACGTAGAGGAGCTTTTTGATGATGACAGACATAAGATACCCAGGGTAGTAATCGAACATGGAGAAGACGAACCAGCTATTACAAAGAGTGAAGTCGTCCACGCGATAAAGACTCAGAAAAACAGAAAGGCTACGGGAGCAGACAAGGTGCATATGGAAGTACTTAAAACCATTGCTAGCCAAGAAGGCAAAGGACTGGATCTTATGCTAGAACGATTCAATACCATATACAGAACGGGAAAGATCCCTCCCAGCTGGCTCAAGTCTATTTTTGTAACGATTCCGAAGAAAACAAACGCATCAGAATGCGATGACTGTCGCATGATTAGTCTAATGCCACATATCCTTAAAGTTTTTCTGAGAATAATCCACACTCGAATATACAAGAAATGCGAAGAACAAATAAGCGACTCTCAATTCGGATTCCAAAGCGGACTAGGCACTCGAGAAGCCCTCTTTTCCTTAAATGTTTTAGCACAAAGGTGCAGATATATGAACATAGTTGTCTACGCTTGCTTTATTGACTATCGAAAGGCATTCGACCGTGTCAAGCATCAAAAGATGGTGGATATCCGTAACCGGGATTGACAAAAGAGATATTACATTTATAGCGAATATCTACTGGAACCAGATTGCCGAAATAAGAATAGACGGAGGAAGATCTGACACTGTGTCAATCAGAAGAGGTGTACGACACGCGTATATTGTCACCACTCCTATTCAACATCTATTCGGAGACAATTTTCAAAGAAGCTTTAGCGGAGAACATGGGAGGTATGAAAATAAATGGAGTATGTACCACCAATATCAGATACGCAGACGACACCGTAGTCCTTGCCGATAACATATCAGACCTACAAAATATGATGAATAGAATAACTGAATATAGTGAGCATAATTGGACATGAATATATCAAAGACCAAACTGCTAGTCTTCTCCAAGAGACCCACTAGTGAAACAATTTTGATCAACGGCAATCAGATTGAACAGGTTTCATGTTTTAAAATATCTGGGTACCATAGTCAACGCGTGGTGCGATCCGAAACGAGAGATCCGTTCACGAATCGAACAAGCCAGGAAAACATTCATAAACATGAAAATATTTTTTAATAGTCCTGATCTGAGTTTGGAGCTCAGGGTTCGCATGATTAGATGTTATGTCTGCAGTGTGTTGCTGTACGGATATGAATGCCGGACCCTGGACCCTGCAACTGAAAAGAAAATTGAGGCGTTTGAAACGTACTTATATCGCCGTATGCTTCGCATCTTATGGGTCCAACGAATTTCGAACGAAGAAGTGCTTAGACGAATGAAGAAGCCGAAAGAACTAATGTACCTCATTAAAGAAAGAAATACTACATACATAGGCCACATTATGAGAGGCAACAAGTATGAACTGCTGAGACAAATAACTCAAGGAAAGATTGAAGGGAAAAGATCTATTGGTAGACGTCAGAACTCCTGGTTGAAAGACGATGGTTTGGGTGCACTTCCATTGAAATCTCTCGAGCTGCTGTGTCCAGAACAATGTTAGCTATGTGGATCGCCAACCTTCGAAAG
>MU191738.1:0-15840 GCA_016904865.1 Pissodes strobi
CGAAAATACAACTTTTTGATTTTTTCAAAATATCTCAAAAACGAAAAGAGAGAAAATCGTTATCAAAATGGCGTTGAATTGGGAATTGAATGGCCTACAACTTTCCCCATTTAACCATATTTCTATCTCATATAGTTTAGAAGATACCCATACATGTATACCCAATTTGGGCCACACTGTATATATATATTGCTTGGCGCATCGGTTTACAATTTCATATAAGAATCTATTCTTTGTTCCTTGACTATTACAAAACATTCACATCGTCAACATCAAACCCTCGCTCAAAATTTGAGCTCCCTAGTTATCTGATAAATAAAGCTTTCGGTGCATTCGCAAAACTATTCAGTGATGTAGTGCTTTGGAAATTAGTATTTTTAATTGAAGTTTCATGGACTTTTAATTAAATGCGTTTTACATGCAGAGATACAGAACCATTATAAGCGTTAATCCTTAAAAGGAGGCCAGGTAGTAAAGTTTAAGGAAATGAGAGCATGAGCATGTCGACTTGTCCTAGAATTCCAAAACACCTTTGACCTACTTATTTAATTATACAACACAAGTTTGCTCTTTAAGGCATACTTTACTTATATTTGAGAAATATTGTGTAGTTGAAACAAATTTTTGATCATTTACCGGATCTTGCCCTATATTTAAAAGTAACTAAACTATTATAAACTTCCGATAAAAGTGAATATCTATTTTATACCAAGGTGTTATCCTAATAAATGTAATGTATTTATATATGTTTATTCATTTATCAATTTAATATCAAATAATCAGTTAAAAATTTTAAAATGCTAATTTTACCTAATTTCATGAAATATAAGGCATAACTTGTTCATGCGCTATAATAATACGGTCTGAACATAGTGAACTGCAGCCTTCGAAGGAACCAGATGACAATTCTTTCAATTCCAGACGTCAAGCAAGAAATAAAACTTACTTTAACAGATGGTACACTAACGCAAACCCTCGAAAACCGAAATAATATAACATTTTATGGTGGTAGATGTCCACCATAAGAAAACGAACACAAAATAAAGTAAGTTGTTACATGTCAATTTAGTATGAAAACAAGTGATAGAGGTCAAATAAAGTCAGTTATTTCATTTTTAATCTTACATCTATTATGCTAGTCCGTCAAGCTAAATATAATATGGTTCTCGTATGAGCCTAGCAGTTTATCGAGCTCTTCCAGAGAAAATTTAAAGATCTGTAGTCATATACGTAACTTGATTTTCTCGGGCTGTTTGATAGGGTCAATCGGACTTTATGAACATTTTCACTAGCTTAGCATATAATCAATCAATAAAGCGTACTCTATTCTCGCCATCGTTCGAGGGAAACCTTCAAAGTTATAAGCATTTATAGCAGTGCATTTCAAAACATTCAATAATTTTCTTACCTTCCCGAATAATCACCTTCTCGATGATAACAGACATTAATTAAAACAGTCTCCTGGATGTCAGAAATATTGGTTTCGGAGTTGGTCAGTTATATTCCTGGATTTGTTTCAATATTTAATAGGAAAGGTTAAAAATTCAGTCAATGTTTATTTCTGATGAGATGAGACAACTGACTTGACAATAATTGTTGATTGCCTATTGAAGGGTACCTTTGGAATGTTGCCAGGTTTGTTTCTCTAGCGATCCTCGTGCGATTTTGATGTGTTTGCGGACCAAACCAAGAAAAAACAACACAATTTATTGATATCCTACCATCAGTTTGATATTAAACGACTTAACTGAGCTCTCGCTTGATGTACGCAGGCAAGATGATTTAGTGGTTGCCTTGTGTTCCCTAAATTTGGCAACACCACCCGGTTGTTTCGTAGCTGGTTCCAACAGAGACGCAGGCTCTTGGTTAAAATTGCGTTTAGGCCTGAATTATTATGCCGCGGATTCAGGCGTTTAGCGTTTTTGATGTTAGGAGTTTAAAATGGCCACAGGCCGGAATGAGGTAGTTTCTGTTTGGTTGATTATTGCAGATAATGGTTTTATCGTCGGTTTTCTTTGTCCTGCCAGCAATACATTATATCAACAGCCTTAGGTACGTTTTATTGCATATTGAAGATGATATTAAATTTGGTGGCAACCATCTTGTTGAATTTTACGTATTGTCGTAGGGCATTGTAAAGCTGGCCTATTGGTCGATTTTTTTCTGGCCCTTAAACATTAAACTTGGCGTTCGAGGTGGACGATCTTGACTTGACTTCGTCCTTTTTCTTGGTAAACCCTCCAAAGAGGAGGTAGTGCGGTAAGCCTGATTAAAAGTTTAAGAATTTTTAATTCGCCCTTGCGGGGATAATCTTATTTTGGGCTAGAGAAGTTGGCATAGTTACCAATTTGGTGGAATGGATTAATTGACTGGAATATATTTTGTCTGAAGTCAAGATTTCTTTTGATAACTGGCCACATGCTGAAGATTCCGGAACAAAATACGCCGTTTCCTTCTTCAAGGGGTGTCTGTAGAGAGAGCCTTGCTCCCATTCGTCATCACCACCAAAAAGCCTATGTAGCTAGGGTTTTTATTTGGAGGGAGTTAAGTAGCTAACCAAGTAGCTACTACCCGTCAGCCCGGTTGATTGTGTTTTTTTGGTACCGACTGCAGCCACACAGGTAAAGGCACTACCTCAAATGCCACTGTGAGTTTATGGGTCCCAAGGCTCCTAGCAGCAGCCTACGTTCAGAAAGCCGGAGGTGATGCCGGCGGAGACCAGATAAGATAAGTGTATAGGTGAGCATAATGTTATTGGCGTGTTATTAGTATCTGAAGCGTTGTATTAGATTTAGTGTTTTCTTTCTTAGACAAACCGTCTAAGAATTGAATCACGAAAAGCTAGTTGCTCCAAGAAAAATATATGGATGATTTGGAATTAGAGTTGGCAAAGCCATACCAGATACAAATTTTAAAAATTAGAGAATCATGAGTTGATTTTAATGCAAATCTTGAGCGAAGCTAATATTGACGATAAGCTGGTTCTAGAAGCAAATTTTGAGTCCAAGCTCCTAAAACTTACTAAATACTAAATATTTACTTTTGTTTAAAGCACGCATCGCTACTATTTTCTGAAATTTTTGTTGGTCAAAAATGCATAGAGTAAGCTAATCCCTTGTAGATTGTAGATTGCTAGGGAGTCATTTCGGCTAGTTGCAGCCGCCCAGCACTGCTACCTTTACAGATATTTTGTGCATGACTCTACAACTTAATTTGTGTCCAAGTGACGTAGGCTTCTTCCAAACGAAGCTATTCTCTTGGGAGGTAGTTGACTCACTTTTTGAGGTGATAGCTGCGCTTCTTTAAGGTACTTGAGCCTTTTGCAGAGTTCTATTGGACATTGGCAGAGTAGATGTTCTGCAGTTTCAGCTGCATTATTGCAAAATCTGCATTGGTCGTCTTCTGCTTTGCCTATTGCGTTTAGGTGGTATTTTACCGGGCAGTGTCCAGTGAGCAGTCCGGCGACAGTTCTAATATCTGCTCTGTTCATGTCTAAGAGCTGCTCTGCTCTTTTCGCAGAGATGGTGATAAACTTCTTCGCCTGTCATAATCCTGGAGTGTTTCTCCAGTAGGATGACAGTTGGTCTTTCTCCCATTTGTTTTATTCTTCGGTGATGTGGCTCTTCATAAGGTCACAGTAGGGCTCTGGGCCATAATATGGTGTTCCAGCTCCTTCTTTCGCAAGGCAGTCTGCTTTTTCGTTGCCCTCTATGCCTCTATGGCCACGAAACCATATTAAAGTTACCTGGTTGCATATTGCTAATTGTTTTAGGGTTTGACACGCACTTGAAAGCTTTTAGAGTTTTAGAGCCGCCTGGCTTTCTGTGAAGTTCTTGTGTGAGGCACTCTTTTGCACATATATTTATGGCAAGCACTTGGCCATATACCTGCCTAGCGGTTTGGAAGCTTACTTTTTGGACCAGAAATGCCCATTCTGGCTCTTTTCGCTAGTTTTGAACCATCTGTGTACCACAGCAATGCGTTGCCGGCCTGAGGTAGTTTTTTACTCTCCCATGATTGGCGGTCATCAATAACCACTGCGAATGGGACACGGTGGGCTTTATTATTGTTTGGTAGATCCAATATACCATTTTTGGTTTTAGGCCCCATGTCTTGCCAATTAGTTTGCTGCATGTCCAGATTGCCGCTGTGGCTTTAGAGATGGTGTTCTCTAAATGCTTGTTCCAGGTAAGTATACGGTCCAGTGTGACTCCTAAATATTTTACCTCGGTGGAAAAAGTTAAATGTGTTCCGTGCAGAATGGACGCTCTCATTTCTAGCTTTCTTCATTTTGTAAACGGGACAATAATAGTTTTCCTAGGATTTAGGGAGAGTCCCTCCCCTTCACTCCAATTCTTGATGATGTTTAGGGCATTTTGCATGCGGTTTGAAATTACGCCTTCATGTTTGCCCTTTATTATTACGACTAGATCGTCTGCGTAGCCTAGAACTATAAATCCAGCTCTACTCAGAGTGATAAGGATTTTATCCACTACTAGGGGAGAGAGAACTCCTCCTTGAGGGCACCCTTTTACTGTGCTGACGGTTATTGACGCTCCGTTTATTTCTGCTGTTTGGAAGCGGTGCTTAGCATTGTTTCTGTCCATCTTATTATTGGGAGCTCAACTTCCCACTCATGAAGTACTCTTCTGATGGACTGATGTGAGGTATTATCAACTGCACCCTCTATGTCAATGAATGCAGCAAGAGCAACTACTTTGCATTCGATTGTCTTTTCTATGTCTTTAACTAGACAGTGCAATGCACTTAATGTGGACTAGGATGGAGCGGTGTTCTCGTTAGAGTTTCTCTTCTTATGTATTCTTATTGCTTTCTCCATTGTTTTGAGGAGAAAGGAGGTTAGGCTGATGGGACGGTCTTTGGTATAAATATCAAATTTGCCTCCCTCCAGGCTAGTGGTATATGTCTTAGGATAAGGCTAGCTTTGAAGATTTTCTGTAGGTGTGCCTTTAGGATCTCATAGCCTTTCTGAAGCAGGGCAGTCTTTTGTATCTCCCGTTTGGGCTCCGAAACCCTTCGTTGTGAGGATTAGTCTGGTTCTGGGTATCTTCTACGTGATCCAGAGAAGTGAGTCTGTAATAGTACCCCTAAACTTGTGATTTTTTGAAAGGATTTTTTTGTAGACGCTGTGCTGGGGCTAACTCGTCTATGCCCTCGCAGAATTGTCTCCATTATCTCCTTTTAGATCTCCTAAGTTCTTTGTGGTAGTCTGTGAGGGCTGTTCTATACTCTGCCCAGTTTCCAGTAATTTTCGCCTTGTTGAACAGCTAAATAAGCCCTTATGAGCTTGATAAGCATATTTCGGCAATGTGACTTTAACAAAGTGTGGCACCTGGTCTACTAGTGTTTAGTAGTATCAAGTGTGCTGCAGAGCTACTTGATTTACTTCCATGGGCCTATTTCGGCTATAGCCGAAATGGTTTTTGAAAAGTAAAGTTTTAGCACAGGCAATAGGGTAGTTGGAAAAATTCATGGTAGTTCTTGAAATAGGCTTACTTTATGTTCTTTGTGTCGCTGAATCTGAATATTTAACTTTCCATCAAAATTACCCCACATTTTAGGGAAAAAAGGGTTTTCCTTCCTGGTTTTGATTTTAGAAAATTCGGACAAAAATTGTCCAATGCCATTTTCATGGACGACAAAGACGGGTGAAAAAGTGAGGTTGTAAGTGAGCTTTCGAACATTTGCACTGAGCAGCTGCGCCATGGCATCATACAGCAATTCATTAATATGTCTCTTCGCATTAACACTTGACGGTACCAAATATCGTTTGGATCCAAGACGTCTTTGTTTGAAGAGGGCAATTCGCGTGCGTTACATTTACGTGTGACGTCAAGGATTAAACATTTTAAAACATATTTAAATCACAATTATCCAAACACAATTGTCTTCAACCACTAATTGTACAATGTGAAATGTATCCCACTAAATTAGTGGTATTTCGAGAAATTTTGTTGCAAAAATGATCCATAGGTGACTTTCTTTTATGTTTCCATCCGTCATTTCTTCGAGGAGCAATTACAGAATTTATTTGCAATAATAATCCTCACAATATATTTCAACCGAAACATTAAAATAACCCAAACCAAAAAAAGAAAATCAAATGCGGCCCAAATGAGCAAGTTCCGAGGCACGCTGCCTACTTTTTGCTCTTCGTCAAATGGCAAGGAATTCTTTTTATTGAGAATTTTGCTGTTGTACGGAATTGTACTTTCCGAATTTTCAGGAAGTTCTTTCCTCAAACCAAAAACAAACAATTTTTAGCGGATTTTTTTTTTTAATTTGAGGTGGTTGAAATTTTTGGTGGGAAGTTAAAATTCATCCAATGCCGCAAAAAACATAAAGTAAGCCTATTTCCAGAACTACTATGAGTTTTTAAGGTCCTTGTATGGTCTCCATTACCTGGACTATTGCTTTAATAGGCCTCCCACTCTTCCCAATTGTCACAAAATAATTATTCGGTTAACTGGAAGAAGGGAGTTTTCTAAACGTGTATATTCGATCGTAATGCAGCAACAATTGCATGCACTTTATGGAATCTTTCCTCGAATTGATATCGAATTAACGAGCTACTGATTCTAGATGTTCGGCGCCTTTAAGTCAGAATATAACTTACTTCATAATCTCAGTTTATTGAACGCATCCACGATGTTCCTGAATATGTGCTGTTTACATTTCATGGATTTAAACAATCCTGTGGAAACACAAACTATGAATAAACAGAATTTCGTATTCAAATTGCTATAGTCGATTTTTCCGTTACATCTTGGCATTTTGCCTAAATCTCACCCACATTGACTCTATTAAGCCCACGATTTTATGTTGATAAATTTTAGGGGTGCGAAAGCCAAACATAATACCTTAATTATATTATATTAGAGAAACTTTTTCTAGTAAAAATAAATTCAACTTTAATAATACTAGTACGGGGAAGATAAACAGAGCAAAACAAAGCCTTTCAGAGCCACAAAGCAGAAGAGAACATAAATCTCATAAACTCGGCTCCTCATTAAAATACTTATACTTTGTAATGAAATTTGCATATATTTTGTTATAGCCAGAACAAATTAAGTCATAAAACGCTAACAATTTGTTAACAATCATAAAATAATGATTCTAAGGATAAAATTTGCTAGGCTTATATTGTGAACTACTAAAATGCATAAACTACTAAGTAAATATCACCCTGTCCTAAGTTTGAGCATGAACCATCAGTTCGGCAGACTTTATTTCTCAGCTAAACCAGTTCCTTGCAAGCACACAGGTGCGTAGGATCCTAACCTGCAACCTTATTTCCTACGTAAACCCGAGTTTCACAGCACACATGTGCGTGGACTTGGGGGTTAGTAGTAGTACGATAAATTTGTTAAAGTTCTAAGAAATATAATTTCAAAGTAGAATCTGTCAAATAGTTAGGGTGCAGTATAAACTCAGAGTGAAATTAACTCAAAGCTATTCATAAATAAAACACACTCTTAAATAAACTATATTATAAAGCAATCACACCAAAGACCTATAAGCAAAAAGTATACCTCAATTGAAAAGACATGCGCACCTTAGTAATGGAGTGTAATTTTATCAAATGTTGGACCAATAGATAGTGTTATTGTTTTTAACCAAAGTGCTTTCTCACTCTTCTCACCTGACTTAGATCGATCAAATCTGAGCTACCACCAATGCAACTAATTCATTTAAATAATTACGAGCCTGTATTCCATAATAGATGTAGCCCCCGTCCTGCTGAAACTACATTCTAAGATTAATGTTTTACCGTTGACTGATTCAGCCAACGGTTTTACTTTAATAATTAGGGTTTATTAAAAAATCTGTGTACATTTTCCATTTAAATAGTCTTCAAAAAACTGCGGTCCAATAACCTTATCTTCGATTATGCTTGACAGAGGCCTATAGGTAGTAGAGGGAAAAAAACCCATAGGATCTCTGTGAAAAACTAATGGGACGTGAGCATCAGCGAGAGAGGTTCATCACCTGCTGGAGGTTCATTTCCCATGGAGATGACCACACACATTAAGAGTCATGATACCGCCACCTTGACTAGACTGAGTAACTACGGATGCAGATGTAACTGTAAGAAGTATAGCGTGGGCTATCGGACAGGCTTGAGTTTTAAAGCATTTGGTCCTGATGAAATATTCCTGCTCCTTGTCCAAAAAGACTTGAAGGCACTGACTCTTTAGAACGAGTCTGGCGGTGTTATGTCCTAAATACCTGCTGATCTCTGCGAATCTTTATTCATTCCTACGTCAGTGCCAAGTCCTACAGTCCAATTAGTCTAACTTTCTCTCATATAAAGGCTTTCAAAAGAATTATGGATAGATAGGGAAGAGGTGTTGATGGCCACTTTACTTCTACGACAATCAACATACCGGCCGAAGGAGGCGCTCAATAGGACCAGCGCACCAAGCAAGGATTTAATAGACTGCGAATAAATCAGCCTGGTGCCACTCTTCGATGTGGACGAAGTCTTTGGCAGAGTACGTTCTAAGACCATCTACGACGTGCTAAAATCAAAAAAGGGGAGTCAACACTGGTCAGCTAAGCGAGCAGCGTTCTGGAGAAGCGTGGCGCTAGTGCTGCCCTTGGTGATGGCTGTCTCAACATCAAGGTTATTGGCAGATCCCTAAGATAGTTACCTCTCACCACATTTGTGGTATATCTTCCTGCGCAGGCCTATGCTAATGAAAAGCTGTGTCTGTGAAAATGCAAGTTCCCTGTAGTTTGGTGGAAAGCTGGTGTGGAAAAATCGATTTTTCGCTTAATCCAGCAAAAATTAAAGCAAATCTTTTTAAAATAAGAAAAAAAATCTAGACGAATTCCTAACTCCATAAATATATGGATCACTGAATTTTGTGAGCGACGTGAAATATATAAGGATGTTAGTGAAATACGGGCTTTCATAAAGAGCTAAGGTTTAAAAGATAGATAGATAGATAGTCAATCCTGTTTACAGTTTTGCAGATGACAGTACCCTTGTCTCCCACTTTAGATCAGAAAAACCTTTACCAGCAACTGAGAAATATCACAGGAACAGAGTACAGCAACTAATCAAGACATGGAGAAAGTTCAAACTTGGAGCGACAGAAATTTGGTCAAGTTCAATGCAGCAAAGACTCAAAGCAGCCACGTTTACCAAGAGGGCCAATACGGCTGACCCTGACATCATTATAGCAGGATCGACCATTCCTTCATCCTCGTCAATTGAACTGCTGGGGATCTCGGTCAACAGCAATATATCCTGGCATGACCCTGTTGCTAACACTGCAAAATCAGCCTCCCAGAAGCTTGGTGCGCTATTTCGCAAAAAAAAACTGTATACACAGCAGCAGTTGCTCTTGCTCTACAAAGCGCAAATAAGACCGTGCATTGAATATTGCTCACACATCTGGGGTGCCGCACCAAAGCACACCCTAAAGCTCCTGGGGTCCATTCAGAAGAGAGTTGTGCGTCTCGTCGGGCACCTGGAGTTGACCCGGAATCTGGATTGTCTGGAACACCGCAGACATGTGGCCGAGATGTCCCTGTTTTACAGATACTTTCACGGCAGATGTTCCCAGAATTTGGAGCGCCTCACTCCGCCTCTGACAACGCCTGTCAGACAGTCACGACAGACGGCAAGAGCGCACCAGTTCGTCGGACAACTGAAAACACCTAGAACATCACTTTACAAGAACTCCTTTGTCTGGCTCACTGCATTACTGTGGAAGTCACTCCCAAGACATCTGTTTCCCCCTAATTACAACCTACAACTATTCAAGAACCGTGTCAATCAACATCTTCGCACACCCACCGCTCGTCGAGCGACTTGGTATCTCTCTTTAATGTGTGTGCCACTACCATAAAAAAGGCGATATTCTGGAAACTCGGACAAGCGATGGTCGCAAACTGGGCTCTTAGCCCAATGCTTGTACACTGACTGTAGATTGTAGTCACCAAGCCAAAGATAGTGAATGACACAGCTTTCTGGTGGCCCGCGATGGAGCGCAAATACATGTTGCAGAGGCTGATAAAAATCTAAATAGAGGAAGGCCTCTCCATCTACAGGAGCATCATATGTTTTGCTGTGCCTTCGACCACTCGAGGCCTGGTATTAGCCAAGAGGCTCTAGCCTCCTTCTTGCGATTGCACAACAATGGTATCTGGGAAGAAAGGGGCTATAGTTGGACATAGTAAAATTGTCTTAAACGCGTATGAAGCGATACCCATCCCACGTACGGAATCGCACAATCGCACTGCCTGACGACAAACTCGGGTAGGGACACCATATACGATGACCATCCTATCAAAGGGACAGTAAAAAAGGTTAGCCAGAGAGGGTATTCATTTGTTTCAGTAATAGCTCACGACTGGTGGATACAACAGGTCCCTGGAGCTGTATCTACATGAAAACTAGGGACACATGAGAAAATGTCACTCTGCAGTTTCATGCAGAGATATATGCCATATTGATGGTTCCAATAATGGACGAGGTCAGACAACGAGGAAGAGAAATAAATATCCGTTCGGATAGCTATTAGCCATACATCATTTAGGGCAGTCTGCATTCAGAACAAATTCAAAATAAGTCAAGGAGTACGAGTATACTAGATAGTGAAACTTGTGTGAGTTCCTGGATGCAGATCGGGGTGGTTGGAAATAAGGTGGCCGATGAGTTACCAGCCTTAGCACGAGCACCTTCACCAGTGCCCCTTTTTGGCCTTACTAGAAACCAAGTAAGGTGCAATGGCGCCAATCAAACGGCATACTGATTGATTTTTTTGAGAACAACTAGTATGAGATATGACCTTGGAGCAAAACGGTGTTCCTTCTCACCATGTCTGACTTGCCTAGCAGTGGTTAGTTCAACAAACATATCTTGAAACACGGTTTATAAATAGATGCCTATTTTCAATAATTGTATAAACTTTGGAACCCTTGCAAAACCGCATCATTAACGAGTATCTTCTAATCACTCAAGACATTTTTGCTCTTTCCGTCTTTAGCCGATTCCAGATATTGCCTTATATCCATCCGGCCTTTCTCGATATTTGAAAATCCGAATAGACGCCTACCGGCAAAGTTGAATTAGTACAAACTCTATAACTGAACGTGAACTTTTGATAGTTGCTTTCATAGACTGTGTAATATTTTTTCTTTCATAATTCTATTGCAATACTTATAGAAAAGATAGCGTGCCTTAAATACCACCCTCTATGAATCATCAGACAAATTAATCTTATAAACTACTTTTTGCTTGTTAATGCCTTAATATTTTAGGCAGATACACGAAACACAATGTCTAGGCACAACAAACGACACAAATTTAATGAGTGGTATGAAGTTAAAATGACGGGTTTAAGGGAATTTAATGTTGGCGAGACTATGGGATTTATGTACTGATAATAACATTTGTCGAGTTATCTATGGAGTCACTGTCCTCTTCAGCAAAATAATGCACTATTTTATAAGGGTGTTTTTTGGCAAACGTCTCAGATTTCATTAGTTTATTTTAATAGGAGGCTCAAATAATGGCAGGTACAAGCCGCATGATATCATGAAAATTATATAATGCATTTAAATGAGATTTTATTAGTACTTCGAGTTTCTATATATTCCGCATCTTTTCCTATGCAGCCTCGACACTGATCAATAATATCCTTAAATTGCACGCTACGGGCACAGATGATTCTCTATGCGCTTTCAGCTTTAGTGTGCTACAATCTTGAAAGCCTTAAAATTTCTAAGCAATATATTCGCACAAGATTTTTACTCAACCGAAAATTACTTTCTCGAACTAATCAATTGCATGGTTTCGGATTATACAGATATAGCTGACTTGAATCCGAACTTTCAGTGAAGATGCACTTGGATAATCTCGAGTTAAACTAATTTTATATAACATATAGCTTGTATGGATGTAGTGGATTCTAATTCCAATACTTTTATATTTATTCCTTGGATCAAGAACGCCTATTATTGACCAAGTTTGTGGACGGTTTTTACTTGCTCACTTTAGTTTCTCATCGTCCAATCTTTATTCAGGTCTGTAAATATACAAATATTTTCACCATTACCACCAGCACCAGCACTTACAAATGCTACTGCCTACCGGAAGTTAATTGTATCCATATACCATCGTAAAATGTTGTATTATTTCGCTTTTCGTGGATTTTCTATAATGTAACATTTATTTTTCATGATTAATTTTCTTTATGCCTGACGTTTGAGAATCAAATTGTCATCTGAACTTGACATTTTTGCCTTCGCCTGTCGGCGAACATTCACCAACTAGAATTCCGATCAGCTACGTATCGACCGCTGCGCTGGCGCTGGTTGCGCGTTATTATTTAAGACTACAAACGCAGTACATGGTATGACTATTGGTGTGAAAAATAAAAAAAACATCAGTGGTTTGAGATCTCCATTGACGGCATTGAACTAAAGAACAGGTTCGCTGGAAAAAAATTCAGAATATGTATAATGCGCCTACCGTGAGTTGCGCATACCTTCGGTAGTTGTGTGGCATAGAGATAAGCTGGTTAAATTTGGGACGGATGTAACACCGTCCCAAATTTATCGTATATGTAAATACTCGGTAAATTCGGACTTGGAAGCAGAAACCAACGCGGAGAAACTCTGGTATACTTCCTTTTGGAGAACAACTTATACCTAATGAACAGCTTCTTTCATAAAAAACCAAACAGAAGATGGACTTGGGCAAGCCCGGACGGAAAAACAAGGAATGAAATAGACTTAATCATAACTGATAAAAAATCAACTGTCAGCGATGTCACAGTGCTGAATCAACTATCTATCGACAGCGATCACAGGATGGTGAGAGCTTTAGTAAGTATAAACATTAAGAAGGAAAGGGCGCGAATGATAAAAACCAAAATAAAGAGGAAATGGCAGGACCCAGAAAATCCAACAAAGTTCGAAAAGACTATAACAAAAGCACTAGAAAATACAGAGACAGCAGACATCAATGAGCTAAATAAAACAATAACAGAAGCACTAATAAAAACAGCAAACGAGCTCTGCCCAAAACATGACAAAGAGAACAAAATCCGCCCCCACTAATAGAACAACGAAGAGAATTGAATCGCAACAACCCAGTACCTCAAGAAATAAGAGCTATAAACAAAGAGATCTCCCGAAATATCCGGAAAGACATAAGACGGTACAATAAAGAGCACATACAGCAAAAATTCGAGCAAAACAAACGCTTGAAAGTTCTCAGACGGAAGTTAAACAATGGCAAAAAAAGGAGAAGCAATATCGAACAGAAATTAAATTCTCGCAATAGTCGAAGAATTCTATCAAGAATTATACAAAAGCCAACAAAAGACACACAACATACGTGAAGAGACAGAAAAAGAGAAAGGAGTGGTTAACCAGGTAGAAGACATACCTGAGATTGCCAAGGACGAAACTAAAATGCTCTCAAAAATATGAAGAATGGAAAACACCCGGGGAGGACGGTATAGTAACAGAGGCTATTAAGATGGGAGGGGAAGTACTTCTTGAATAGATTCAAAACCTATTTAATATGTGTCTTTTTGACAGCATAATCCTAAGCGAATGGAACAACGTTTTAATGATATTAATCCATAAAAAAGGAGACCCTACGGAAATCCAAAATTATAGACCTATCTCTTTCTCTCACATCTGTATAAGCTCTTCACTAAAATAATCACTTACAGACTGGAAAATAAACTAAACCTATACCAACCAATAGAGCAAGCCGGATTTCGCTCAGGTTCTGTACCAACGATCACCTTCTAACGTTAAAAAACCTAATAGAGAAAACCATAGAATACAACCGACCACTGGTTCTTGTTTTTGTCGATTTCCAGAAGGCCTTCCAGACGATAGAATCTAAAGGAATAGTCAAGGCTCTCACCCAATGTCGTGTGGATTACAGATACACCCGCCTAATATATAACATCTATAAAAAATCAACGGCAAGTGTGCAACTCAACTCCACGAAAAAACCAATGAGTTCGCATTGGAGAGAGGCGTCAGACAAGGAGACACAATGTCACCAAAGGTCTTCACGGCAGTTCTTGAATACGCCTTTAAAAAACATAACTGGTGTAAGACAGGGATAAACATCGACGGAAAAATGCTCAGCAACCTTCGATTCTCCGACGATATTGTCCTCATTGCCGATGACCGACATAAAGCCGAAGTAATGCTTAATGAACTTGCACAAGTAGCCAAAGAAGTCGTATTAGAGATAAACCAAAGTAAAACAAACTTAGTCATCGGTGGAACAATAAAATTAGAAAACAATATCATAGATGAAGTTACACAATATTGATACGTTGGTCACGAATTAAAAATCACTAGAGACAACCAAACACCAGCGATACAAAGAAGAATCGGGTTAGGTTGGGCTGCATACGGCAAATTGAAGAACGTATTCAATAGCGAAATCCCTATGAGCCTTAAGAGAAAGGCATACAATCAATGTGTGCTTCCAGTGATAACCAGCGACGGATGGGGCGGCTGGGAGAACGGGAAATTTCCCGAGGGGCCTCTTACTGTGGGGTACCATGGGGCCCCCACTGCTACAAACTGCAGATGGGCCACAGGCCTATAAAGTATATGCCGCGTGTTAATAAAGCTTGTTGAGACCTCTTGATTCTTGGCTCTCGGTCTATAATTATTACTCTACCACTTGGGGGAAATCTAACTCAATCTTCATCTATCCCATATAAATCCAATTTTAAATAAAAAAGTATATAATAATATAGGTAGATATGAAACCTGGTATTAAATGTAGCAAAGAACAAAACAATTGCAACTGGCAACGCAGCAGTTCCGCTAAACGAGTTTGTCATTACTGTCATACTGCATACTGTGTATCTGTGTCAGTATGTGTCTTTGTAAGTTTAGGTTAATATATGGATAGTGGATCCAAAAGAAACGATCCGAATTACCGAATATTTCAATTCTAAACGAAGTAACATAACATAACATGATTATTAAAACATTAAGTGCAGTGTGTATACTGAAAAATAGGTGTATACAGTAGATACTTACTATTTATTCAAGGTGTAAGTAAAGAAGATATTTTCTTACGGTAAGTGAAGAAGAGCGAAATGACTGGGTGCTAGGGTTGTCAACTTGTAAAAATTAAATACCCTGAGGCAAGTCAAAATAATATCTGTCGCTGCCGCTCGAATCTCGATCTCAGGTAGGTGATTCCCGGGAATCCAAAGTCGCGTGGCGCATGGGGCTCATATATTTTATTCTCAAGGATCCTAACGAGTCCTACCGCTTGACGAGTCCTGGGCTGCGCGCGCATCACAATGTATACGTTTACATTTGTATTTTTTTCACTTCATGCAATGGCCTCCGCTTGCTGCGCTCGCTCCGGGGAGCAACCAGATGAAACTAACCCAAGGCATGCCCAAAATCAAGAAAAAAAATGTTTTACAAATAAAACCTTAAAATAAAGCAGCCACTGGAATCGAAGCCGGGTCGCCGTATCAGAAACACAGCGTCTGACGACTGAGCCACGAGGCCCACTGAAAGCAACTCTCTGGACCATAGAGACATCTATTTGTCAGAAATGTGTTTAGAATGCCCGCGCAAGCCCAGGACTTGTCAGACGGTAGAACTCGTTATGATCCTTAAGAATAAAATATATGCGCACGGGGCACGGTCGAAACGTCATCGATTCATTGAAGCTACAGTCTGCGTTGTTGTCAAATGTATTATATTAATTTAAATTCAATGTAATTTTATACTTGGGGGAAAACTCTAATTATTTTTCTTTTTAATAAAGTCAAATTCAAAATTGCTATAAAGCGT
>MU191738.1:20840-33621 GCA_016904865.1 Pissodes strobi
CTTGATTTGTCAAAAGCATTTGACAGTGTAGACCACAGCTTACTTATTGGAAAAATGGAAAGAATTGGAATTCGGGGCATCTCTTGTAGATTATTTCAGTCTTATCTTGCAAACCGAAAACAATATGTCTCTGATACAACTAATGGTAATCACATAATCTCGAAACAGCAGGTGGTCAGGAGAGGAGTGCCTCAGGGTTCTATACTTGATCCACTACTATACATATTGTACACCAATGATCTTTCTAATGTAGTGGGAAACACAGTGCAGTTTGCTGATGACACTTCAATAATTTTCTCTATGGCAAATACATCATGCATATCAAACAAAATTTTTGAAACCCTTTCTGTTCTCGAGAACTGGTTTACATCAAATAATTTACTGTTAAATGTGGATAAAACCAAACTTATTATATTTCAATTCAACAAAATCAAAGAACCTAACATATATCAAAATGGTAGTGACCAAATAACCTCAGTAACATCTACTACTTTCCTTGGAATTGAAATAGACTACAGGCTGGATTGGAAACAACACATTGATGTTTTGGCAAGGAAAATATCCTCATGTTGTTTTGCGTTAAAAGTAATTAGGACCAACATTGATACTGCCGCAGCAAAAATTGCGTATCATGCATATGTACATTCACGTTTAACATATGGTATAATCTTTTGGGGGAATGGCTCAGAAATTGGTAGAGTATTTGTTCTACAAAAGCGATGTATAAGAAATATATATAACTTGAATCCAACTGAAACATGTAGAAGTAAATTTAAAGAGAGTTACATTATGACAGTCATATCTACATATATTTATGAAGCATTGCTTTTTGTAAGAGGAAATCTTAATCTCTTTAATTTGAATGGTAGGGAACATGCATACAATACAAGAAATAAGTCAGACTTGAAAAATGTTAAACGTAATTTTAGCTTTATTCAAAGAAATGTACAGTACAATTTAATTAAAATTTATAATAAAATTCCATTTGTGACAAGGCGATTAGACCTAAAACAATTCAAAAAGAAAATTAAATTGTTTGTGATTAAAAGGGCTTACTACTCATTAAACGAATATTTTGAAGATAATCACATTGAATAAGTTTAGGGTTAAAAAATGCTTTATACATAGTATATAACATTTGTTTTAGTTTTTAGTTTCAATTTTTATTAGTTGTTAGTTGTAGTTTTTGCCCTTACTGTAGTTGTTTATATACATATCTATTATTTTTTCTTCTCTTCCCTTTTTTTCTTTTAGTGTTATCTGTCTCTAAGTCTTAGAAAGTTTTGAAATTTTTGACATGTCCTACGCCTTTGCGACCTATATTTTAAACCTAACCTTTGTTCTTTTTAAAATGTTGGACTAATATAGATTTTTTGACTTTTTTTTTGAATTTGTAGACGACAGCACTCTTATATCTTCAGTCATGTCGCGGACTTCAATGATAGCTTCTCGTTCCCAACGCGAGCGAGAAAATCAGATAGCTGCCATCAATGCAGTGGCGGATTTACCCTAAGGCCCGGTAGGCCCGGGCCTAGGGCGGCCAGATTTAAGGGCGGCCCCAATTGTGTCAAAAATAGTATATTACGAACCTAGGCCAGTAAAGTAAAAATGTCTCAGATCACATGTAATTGTCGGCCGAAGCAAAGCTGAGGTCAACAAACATGTGATCTGAGGCTTTCTTATTTACTGGCCAAGGTGTGTATATATAAAAGTTGGCAATAAAGTAATTTCATTATGTACCGCAATTATTTTGTCGAAGCCAGAAACGAATGCAAACGTGTGATCGATGAAACTAAGGACAAACACAATCAAGGGATCAGGAATAAACTTTTGCAATGCCCTAGTGGCTCCAGGAATTTCTGGTCGGTAGCAAAGGCAGTAAGTAACAACTTTACAAAAACGTCTCCCCACCTTTGACAGACGAACGTGGCATCACGGCGACTACAGCCAAAGAAAAAGCAAACATGCTCGCCAAAATGTTTTCATCGCACTCTATCTTAGACGTCCCCCAAGGCAAGACTCTCCCCACCATATCGAACATCAACACTACCATGGCAGAAGTCAAGTTTCATCACCGTGATATTAGATACGCAAAAGGCATCAGGACCGGACGGAATACCTGCCATCGTGCTAAAGAGCTGCGCCAACGAACTAACACCCGTTTTCCAGGCTTTTTTCTCTGTCTTACGGAAAAGAGATTTACCCATCCTCTTGGAAAGTCGCTCGAGTGCAACCTGTTCCAAAAAAGGCAAGAAAACCACGCCCTCAAACTATCGCCCAATTGCCTTGCTTCCAATAATTTCCAAAGTCATGTAACGTGTAGTCAATCAGCAACTACTCAAGTACCTCACGAACAACATAATCATCAGCGATAATCAATACGGCTTTTGCAAAGAGAGATCGACAGGAGATATATTGGCCTATGTCACTCATATATGGAGTAGGGCAATTGAGAACTACGGAGAGTCTCGAGCGATTGCGTGGGATATTTCAAAGGCATTCGACGGAGTGCTCAACAAACTGCCGTCTTTCGGACTGCCAGTCTCTCTCTGCCGGTGGCTTGCCAGTTTCCTTAAGAACCGATCTCTGTACGTTGCAGTTGATGGACACACGTCACCATCACGCGGGCGTGCCTCAGGGCGCAATAGTTTCTTCAGCTCTGTTCCTTATCTATATTAATGACCTGCTGATCTAAACGAATAGTCCTGTTTACAGTTTTGCAGATGACAGTACCCTTGTCTCCCACTTTAGATCAGAAAACCCTTACCAGCGACTGAGACTCATCACCGCAGACAGGAGCAGATTACGGCAATAAATCAAGACCTGGATAAAGTTCAAACTTGGGGCGACCGAAATTTGGTCCAGTTCAATGCAGCAACCTAGAGGGCCAATACAACAATAGTCTATACATCTGTGGGACGTTCAAAACACAGCTCTCCAAAATATGCAAAATTGGGCTATTAGGCATACAATGGCGTCCACTGAATAACATTGCTCCAATTTAAAATAATCGGACCAGAAGTATCAATTGACTCTCTATTGAACAACCCATAATCCTGGTCATCCGTGGGCCCATCCTAGTTGTTCTTGAAATGTCTACGTTTGGTTCCTTGGTGTCTGAAGACGTGCAACGTACAATACTCTCTGAATTCTGGATATCTTACTGACTCATCTAATAATAAACACAATACATACCCTATATTCACTATTTCAAAGTGACCATGCCAACGAAACTCAAATTAACCCACTAACGCTTTGATGTTCATTTCCAAAAGGCTACGCTGATTTTTTCTCAATTTCAATCTTCTAAAGATGCAAAATTTTAAATAAAAAGTGACATGTCTGGCTTTTTCCTGTACTCTTCATTTTAGAACAACAAATAGACCTCTAAGTAAGAACTAAATATTCTGATAATTTGGGTCTGATTAAATAGACATTCAATTGATATTTAAATTTATAAAATGCGTTGGAATGTGGAAAATGAATATTTAGCGGACGTAAAAATGTTCGTGAAAAAATTAACGTTGACTGGACCTCTTGGATATATTGTTCAATGGTTAGTTTGGGTTGTCAGGTGAGTCTATGTCTTATTATCCGATAGTCCCAGAAATATCGAGATCCAGTATTTTGCAATAAATGATCCCTGGGCTACAGGATCACTTTTGAATATAAATTAAAAAGCTATTTAACAAAATGTCCGTGCATGGGAAAATGGGAAATATAAGGTAATTATAAGATTAAACACAAGAATATACGGATCACTTTCAGTTATTCAATTTGGGTGAATAACTACATGTAAACCAGCGCAGATTCGTAAAATATATACATACTGGTCGGTATAAACAATTTATTTTTAAATAATTTATGGCCACAAAGGAGAGGGTGGTAATTGACCGCTTTAATTAGCGAAGTGTACTACCATAGGTAGGTGGGATTTTATTTATAGGGTGTGAATTGAAACAGGTATTTTAGGTATTAGGTATAATAATGCAAGATTCAATTTGAATTAAATATGATCAATACATAAAATGTTTTCTAACTGCTTTCAAACATTCATCCTTTACATTAGGTTAACTATTAGTAAATGTCTAATACCTAACAAAACTTCCTGATTATATGAATTTAGCATATACTTGTTTATTTACTGGATTTAATAAACTTCTTTTAATTCAACACAAAATACCCTGTTACTTTGATTTTTCTGCAATTTTCTTAACTTAACTTCACCACAGATATAAGACCTCGAAACTTGATTAGAATCTTGAGTACAGGAACAGATTTGTCTTACTTCTTACTACAATTTTCCAACCGCCATTTTACCTTCTTCAATCTTCATCAACAGGAGAGACGCTACCACGTTTTTGAGAAAATACGTAAAAAAACGCCCAAAAGAGTCCCTTATCCAAGCTTGGAAAAGGGGAGGAACAGAGTACACGAAATATTTTCTAGATATCTGTGTAAACAAATGAGAAAATGACTAAATAGCTTGGCGTCAAACAGTGCTACAACTTGGTAGATGTTCTTGGCGCCAATCTGAAGCAGGGCAGCGATAGGGGCTGATACTTCACATGTGAGTGTTTGTCAGGCACTAAAAGTAGGAAATGCGCGGACGCGGATGCATTTGAAAGGGTAGAAACATGTTCCCTTTTTTGATATATTGTTGTTTACACAGCATTGGCGGAGACAAAGATATATTAAATTTAAACGTTTAAAACCGTTTTCCTTGACGGAGAGTGACAACTTGCTTTCCAGCAATTGTTTCATATAATGAAATCTATTCTATCGACTATCCAGGTTCGGACAAAGGAGTAACTGAAATTCCAAGCTTTAAATACACAAATTGCTGTTTAACTGGGGTGAAATAAATTTATTTGGGTTTTAATTATGACTCAATCATACTACGGACATACGGGGTGTTATCACCAAACTATACGGTGAAAAACGATAAGTTAATACACATATTGGGGCGTTTCCCAACACATACCTACTGTTATTGTAATTTACTACCATTGGTGCTATTTTTTGGAAATTGCTCTTGAAATGCATTTTAACTTTGTGTGGATTATTTATTTAAAATTTTATATAATATTATTTAGATAATTCTTAAAAACAATTTTTCTATATTTTTCATATTCCAGTTTAACCCGATTTTAAAACAAACTGTTAGATGAATAGTTAAGCTAGATCTCGAAATCTTGAAAATTATCGAACAAGGTCATCACTAAAGAAAAGCTATAGTGGGCTATCAAATGATTCAAGCCCTTTAAGTCCCCGGGACCGGACGGAATTGTTCCAGTTCTGCTTCAATGGGCAATCAGGGCTCTGGGTGATCATTTAGAAATGCTATCTAAACCTTGCCTGGTCCACAAATTTGTACCCAAAGCTTGGAGAAATGTAAGAGTTACCTTTATACCCAAACCAGGAAAAAAATGATTACTCTGAACCAAAATCATACAGACCGATCAGCCTAACCTAATTTTTTATGAAAACGCTAAAGGCTGTGTGATAGATACAATAGAGGAGATATCCTACCATACCATGATATTCATCCAAACCAACACGCATATCAGGCTGGAAAATTTACAGAAAGAGCACTTCACTGCGTAGTTCAAACAATTAAAGAAGCCTTTCACCTAAAAGAATGCGCTCTCGGAGCGTTTCGCGACATTGAAGGAGCTTTTGATAAGGCTACTTTTCACAGCGTAAATACGGCAATAACAAACCATAGAGTCCACCCTACCATGATGGGCTGGATCGCCAATATGCTGAATCTTAGAGCAATAAACCTAACTATAGGTAACAAAACTGATACAGTACTCGTAACGAGATGTCCCCAAGGAGGGGCACTCTCCCCTATGCGATGGAATGTGATCGTAAACAACCTCATAGAAAATCTGAACAAAGCAGGACTCTTTGTGATTGGATAAGCTGATGACATAACAATCAATGTTGTGGGCAAGTTCGAAGGGGTTCTGTCAGAGTTAATGATCAGAGCTATAAAAATAGTAGAGAGATAGTGCAACGAAAACTCACTTTCGGTCAATCCCAACAAAACAGAACTTGTGCTATTTACAAGAAGGGGGAAACTGAAATTCAATCCACCCACTTTGTTTAGGGCACAGCTCAAACTATCAAAAGGAGTAAAATATATAGGAATCATCCTAGACAAGGGGCTTAACTGGCAGCGCCACCTAGATTTTAAATATGAGAAAGCTACCCGAGTACCAGTGTAGGAGAGCGATAAGGTCGACATAGGGACAGTCACCTAAAATCACATACTGGATATACATACCTGTCATTAGGCCTATGTTTGCATATGGCGCACTAGTTTGGTGGCCACGATCAGGAAAAATAACAGCTCAAGCGAAAATGTCCAGCCCCCAAAATTTAGCATACATATAGCTATCACTGGAGCAATGAGAACCACTCCCACTAAGGCAGTGGAAGTACTTTTAAACCTGTCGCCGTTAGATATTTTAGTGAGAAATGGAGCATAGGTAACCGTAGTACGCTTGAACTCCACGTGTACGTTAGAGGACGACGAGACGGCAGAACGCATTCTGTGCGACTGCCCCGCTCTCGCCAGACAAATCTAAGCCGCATACTAAGCTACATTAACACCATAGGACTGCTGGATTTGTAAAACCTTTCTGGGGGAACATTGGGCCCGCTCAAATGGCTGGCATTTATGCCTCATCACCCCCTTCCTTATCCGTATCCTTATCCGTACTTGTATCGTTATCAAAAAAATACATATTTAAATTAAATGCTTAAACTTTTTTTGGAGACTAGAAAGGTTACAGTGAAAATGTATGCAATTTCCTAACATTTCCCTCTGTCTAGAAGCTGCCCAATCCGACCGCATTTTATGATTGAATTCATGTCGCATCTTTGCAGTTAATCTTCTCGGCCTTTGAGGTTCAAATATTTTAGATCCAAAGTTTCTCTGCTGTAATTCTTCTATTTTTTGAATCCGCTTTTTTCAATATAAAAATGTTAGTTTGGGTTACTTTGGGTAGTTTGTATTAGTTTGGTGTAAGTTTTTTGTAAATTAATTTAATTTATAAAAATGATCTACTGAAATTTTAATAGATGTAAGTCGGTGTGATTTCTTTGAAGTTTACTTAAATGTAGTTTCAGACAAATGTCTCTTTTGTATGTTCCAATATTACATATCATTTTAGAATAACTAACTTAATATTTTAGTAACATTATAATTGTATAGGTATCAAAAAATAAATATTTGGAATAAATCCGTAAACATGTTTTCAGTCTAGAAAGATTGCAGTGAAAATTTATTAAATTTACTTAACTTTCTCTCTGTGTGGAAGCTGCCTGTCAACTGATTCGACGAGCTCGAAGGTCATCAAAATTCAACCTCATGTTTTATAATTGAATTCATGTTGCATCTTTGCTCTTTAAGTTGGAATATTTTGTATTTAAAGTTGTCCAGTTGTAATTTGTCTATTTTTTTAATTCGCTTTGTTCAATATGAAAGTGTTAGTCGATTTAATATCATATAATTGTATAACTTAAATGTTTTATATTAGCTTAATGAAAATGAGTATTGGCCAACAATTTGTTAGTGCTTTGGTAGTAAATATTTTCTGGTTATGCCACTTGCATATCCAAAGAATGGGTCCGCAGATTTGTCTTCAAATCGTAAAGCCTTTTTTAGGCCTACGTTAGGGTCAGTAAAAGGGACTAATGGCCGATTACTAAACCCTGCAGCTGTCCCTTTCATTCAAGTGGCACGTCAGAGAGAAAATATTCATCATCAAAAAATGAATCCCCTCAACCTCAATAATATAGGATTTGCTACACTTTGCTAGTATATCTTGGATCGAAAAGTTAATTTTTTTTCTTAATTTGTTTGTTGTTCGTGATGTTTGAGAATAAATAAAAAGAACTAGCCGCTTTATGACTTGCATGATTCCAAGCTTACCATATCGGAAAATTGCTTAGATATGCCTTCTATGGCACGCACGCTGTGTAATAAGTTAAGAACCGATCCCTACACGTTGCGGTCGATGGACACATCTCGGACACATTCACCATCAACGCGGGCGTGCCTCAGGGCGCAATACTTTCACCAACTCTGTTCCTCATCTATATTAATGACCTGCTGATCGAAACGAATAATCTTGTTTACAGTTTTGCAGATGACAGTACCCTTGTCTCCCACTTTAGATCAGAAAAACCCTTACCAGCGACTGGGACTCATCACCGCAGACAGGAGCAGATTACAGCAATTAATCAAGACCTGGAGAAAGTTCAAACTTGGGGCGACCGAAATTTGGTCCAGTTCAATGCAGCATAGACCCAAGCAGCAACTTTTACTAAGAGAGCCAATACAGCGGGCCCTGACATCATTATGGCAGGATCGACCATTCCTTCATCCTCGTCAATCGGGCTGCTGGGTGTCTCGGTCAACAGCAATATGTCATGGCATGACCATGTTGCTAACATCGCAAAATCAGCCTCCCAGAAGCTTGGTGCGCTATTTCGCAACAAAAAACTCTATACACCGCAGCAGTTGCTCTTGCTGTACAAAGCGCAAATAAGACCGTGCTTAGAATATTGCTCACATATCTGGGGTGCCGCACCAAAGCATACCCTAAAGCTGCTGGATTCCATTCAGAAGAGGGCTGTGCGTCTCGTCGGCGATCCGGAGTTGACCCGGAATCTGGATAGTCTGGAACATCGCAGACATGTGGCCGAGATGTCCCTGTTTTACAGATACTTTCACGGCAGATGTTCCCAAGATTTGGCCCGCATAATCCCGCCCCTAGCAACTCCTGTCAGACAGTCCCGACAGACGGCAGGAGCGCACCAGTTCGTCGTACAACTAGAAACACCAAGAACATCGCTTTACCAGAACTCCTTTGTCTGGCGCACTGCATCACTGTGGAACTCACTTCCAGGACATCTGTTTCCCACTAATTACAACCTACAAACATTCAAGAACCGTGTCAATCAACATCTTCGCACACACACCGCTCGTCGAGCGCCATAGGATCTCCCTTTAGTGTGTGTGCCACTGCCATAAAAAAAAAAAAAAGATAAGCAGAGCTTTCTAATAAGAATTAATTGCTTCACTCTATAATATGTACATGTCAGATAATGCGAGTTTAATGAAAATATTAACTAGACCAAATCAAACAAGCCTAAGAAGCTAATCCTGACACTAAAAAAATATTTGTAATATGTAGGATAATCAGTGACATAAAAGCAGAAAGGATTGTATGTGTGTTAGTTAATTTATAAAAAAATTAAATATTAAGAAAAAGTTTAATAAAGTTGAGGGGTAAAAGACGAGATACATTTAAGCGTTCGTGGGGGAGTAAAAGTTTTAAAGCAGACGCTAAGTTTCTTTTAATTATTCCTGAAAATAAATCCGACAAAAAGTCAGATAATATCTCTTGGATTTTGAGCGAAACTAATTTAATTAAATATTTCATTAACTATATGATTAAATCTTCAATCAGGTTTAGGGGGCGTAATTCTATTATATTTCTAATAAAATCTTAGACGTTATTAAAGTTGCTTTATAGTATTAAAGGCCGCTATTTAAAAATATACTTACTACAGTAACCATTAACCCATCTTTTTCTGAATTATTGCAAATGATTCGTGAGTAATAACTAAACTGACAGATAACCATAGTAACGTGAATACAGAAGTGTATGCATATTAGCTAAAGGAAGAGATATTACTTGATAATCACCGGCCATCGGCAATAGTATTTGATAACGCCACGTTAGAAGTTTTATATAAAACGCTCTCCATATTTCCAATACTATTTGAGTAAAGCAGTTTAACGTACAGAGAAAATGGAAACCCTTCTATGAAGCTGAAAATCATCATTTGTTTTCAACTGCAAAAATATTCTCTTTAGGATACAATTTTGGATCATCTGGATAGAGAGTTACCAGCGCCAAGAATGGTGAACTAACTCAGACTAGCACAAGCTCCCTAATATGACTCAAGGCGCATCCGGCAAATTCCCTTCTGCATGTAGGGCAGCTCACGTGGTGTCTAAGTGTACGCGCCCCACAATTTTATCTGAGTTTAAATCGATAAGCCTTTTACCATCTCTATCGAAAGTCTTAGCAGGAATTGTTCCTGACCGGTTAAATACATATTTTTCTTGTAATACCTAGCTCAGTCCTGATTTCGGTCCAACCATAGTAGGTACGTACCGCAAAGGCTTTGTTCAAAGTAATCGATGATATATTTAGGACTTGTGATGGCAGTAAAAATACACTTGTGTCCAGAGTGTACCAATTCTACTTTGGCATTCGGGATTCCGCATGCGTATTTGGCAGCAGCCCAGTATTGCCATCCCAATATTTCATGGCACTCCGCTCGCTACGGTGGCGCAACCAATAAAAACTAACCAAAACTAACCCAAGGCTTGCCCAAAATAAAGAAAAATACTCTTTACAAACATAAACATAACCTTAAAAAAATACAAAACATGTCTTTTTACTAGAATCAAACCCGGGACGCCGTATTACAAACGCAACATCTAACCACTAGACCATTAGACCTGTTGGAAGCAATTGACTGGATCGTAAAGACATGGGTAATTCTGATACATTCGGTGCCACTCGTACTCTGCGCATGCGGCAGCCCGAAAGCCAAAGTAGAATTGGCACACTATAGACACAAGTTAAAAATGCCTGTCCTGTTTGCTGGATTACCGTGTAATAGTCTCGTTGTGCATCGGCAGTATACGTCACCATATTCTCAAGGTGCAAAAGTTCTTCTTCTTCTTCATAATTTTTGAAGTTGCAGCTCTAAAGATATCTGTCGATGTGTATCCAAACCATCTCCTCAGATCCTTCAACCAAAAGTTTTGCCGTCTTCCAACCGATCTCTTGCCCAGAATTTTGCCCTCAATTATTAGTCTGAGGAGCTCATACTTTTCTCCTCTCATTACATGCCCTATGTATTCTGTTTTCTTTTCTTGATTGTAACTAGAAGTTCCAGCGGCTTCCTCATCCGGGCAAGCACTTCCACATTTTCACTGCACCCACGATATTTTCAGTATGCGTCGATATAGGTGCATCTCAAACGCCTCTAGTTTCTTTTCCATAGTTGGATCAAGAGTCCATGCTTCACACCCACGGAGAATATATAGCACCTAATCATACGTATTCTAAGCTCTAGACTGATTTCAGACCTCGTGAAGAATTTCGTCATTGTAATGAATGTTTTCCTTGCTTGTTCAATTCGTGATCTGATCTCCCTCTTTTGGTCGCATTGATTATTAATAATTGTTCCCAAATATTTAAAGGTCTTAACTTATTCTACTCTCTTTCCATTTATAAGTAAGTTAGCATTTAGTTCGGTTTTTGCGAATATAAGCAACTTAGTTTTTGATATATTTATTTGGAGGCCAAAACTCTCACTATGTTGTACTATCCGGTCCATCATAAGCTGTAGATCATTTATATTATCTGATGGCATTACCGTGTCCGTAATGCTTACGATGTTATCCGGACCGGTTGCTTTTCTACCCTTTTGTGCTTTTATGGCATGAATGACTTCGTCTTTTGTGATTGCTGGACCTTCTTCGTTGAGCTCCGAATCTATAGTTGGAGGCGATTCAGGCCTGTTATCGTGAAATAGTTCTTCTATGTACTGTTTCCCTCTTTTAAGCTTTGCTTCTATACCTATAATATCATCGTTGTTTTCGTTTCTTAAGATTATTGCAGGAGATTTTTGACGTATATTCGTCATTTCCTTAACTTTTCGATGTATGTTGAAGAAGTAGTCCATAATCTCGCAGTGGAGTTTTTCTTCCCCTAAAATTAATTTCGCTAAAGGGATGTTTTTCCCTGTTTTCTGATTGTGGTGTCTGACCTGAGCTCTGGGGAGTAGATGTTTATTAGCTCAAGCCCGTGGTTTGAATTTTACTTTTATATTGTATCATTTTGAACACTCGAATAAGGTAGTACCCTCCATGAGAGAAACTTGTATCCGGGCCTAGTTCCTAGGTATGTCCCGCTGGCTTTGAAGTTGTACTTATTGTTGAATGTCTTTTCTAGAGCTCGGGCCCTAATTCCCATCCATGTTTATTCCAACACACCAACCATTGGTTGCCTCGGGGAAGAGAAGAAGAAAATTTCTCTGAACTTCATTTGTCATTCTTGCCTTTTTTGACATTCTGACATCTGTCAACCTCACCTTAAATTTTCAATCGTGGCCATCAACGTGACAAGTCTGGTTTCGTTACTCTAGATTTAAATTGAAAAAATCCTTCTAAATCAATAAAATGTTCTCCAAAAGGAAGAAAAAATAAATAATTAAAGCCCTATGTGGCACAATATATTTTAAGTTTAAATTTAGGTTTTAACTGTAACATGTATTTTAGGTAAGGCAATGGTATGACAAATTTCTAACAATCAATCTAACTAATCTCTCTTTTTCAGCGAATTTTCTTCTTTTCTTCCTCCTACACTTAATTCTAGATGATAAGATGATACTTTTCTCCTAAGGGTTGAATTTTTCCCCTTCTTACTGTGGTCTTCGGACCCGAGCTCTGGTGAGTAGGTTTTCATTTGTTCGGGCCGTTGGCGTTGGTTTGAATTTTACTTTTATATTGTATTATTTCGAACTTGAACTCTTGAATCAGGGTAGATTCTTTTAGCTCTCCTGATGATGAACATTTATATGTTGCTTTTCTACCCTTACATGTCGAACTATCTGAGCTAAATTACGCAATTAATTAAGTGGAGGAAGACTACAAGACTTTTATTTCACTTTTTCGATG
>JAEQML010056629.1:0-33607 GCA_016904865.1 Pissodes strobi
TCAACTAAGAAAAACACACGAGCGAACAGAAATAAACTAAAGTGAGACAGAACGCGTTTTATGGATGACGCGGTGGCGTTTTCTTAGTTGAATCTTACTTTAGACTTCACTGAATATTTTTACAGATTTTCTCAGTACAAGATTAACTCTCTAATACTCTATCTACACCAGCGTGGGGGGGGGGGCTGATTACAATTAAATACATCAGATAAATATGATTTAAAAATGTCCTACCTCCTCTTATTATAACCATCCTTAACTTAAGTCACAATTACTGAATAAACATGTATTGCTGTTTACTTTATGAGTAATGTTTTTAATGTGCTTTTACTTCTCCTGATTTTTTACAAACTTGATAATGAAAGAATATGTAATAATGATAAGCCTTATAATAATAATGAAATAAGTAGGTTCCATAAAGTAGAAATTATAAAACAAGAATGCTGAATGCAATATGTGAAGTAAGAAAGACATGATTACCTGTAACTTTTTTTTCTGGATTGGCTCCAACTACCACTGTATGAGCTACTACTGCAATGAACCCATCAATATGAGCTCCCAAGTCGCTAAAAAAAAAAGAAGTTAGCTTGGCTTGGTCCAATGTATTTAATCATTTCATTAAAATACAATTTCATCAGTTTAACATTTATCAAATCACTTTACATTCTGTAGGATCAATTGGAAAATTTTATTCATCATAGTATCAACGACATAATTCATGATATTTCATATACAGTATAATCACTCTTAATCAGCCACCTTGGAACTGGACACCTGGCCGGTGAATCCAATGTGTATCTCTTTTCACATTTACCAAATCACTTTACATTCTGTAGGATCAATTGAAAAATTTTATTCATCATAGCATCAACAACATAATTCATGATATTTCATATACAGTATAATCGCTCTTAATCAGCCACCTTGGAACTGGACACCTGGCCGGTGAATCCAATATGTATCTCTTTTCACACGAAAAAATTTCTCCAAGGCACCGGGTGTCTCACTATATTTTGCAACCATACCTATTTCACCTGTTTGAAGAGATTTGGAATACAAAATTTGTAGGTTTTTCATGAACCTGCAAATTTTATTTTATCAGCACAAATAAACGAGAATCGCAGATTGGACTCTGGTGCAAAGGAAAAGCAAAATAAATCGACCTGAACCCAGCAAAGGTACTAGACAAATTGCCACACAATTATCAGTGGAAAACACTGTCCGTTCCGCATAGATCTTTCCTTCTGGTTTTGATCGCCGTCAGCTGATAGTATCTCAAAGTTCCTCTTGGAGAATGGATTTGATGGCTGCTCTTGTTATAAAATGCATAAAAGACATGATAAGTTTAAAAGTTTATTCAAAGTGTCTGCACCCGCAAGTAGGAAGAGAGGTGATGTCTGCTGACTTATGGCCTGAGGGAGTGGTTATTAACCATTTTTTGAACTTCCAGAGACGTCAGCTCTGTGACGTCTGCTAAGTTGTTTCACAGAAACATAAGATCTCTGAGGAGTAAATCTACTGAACTGAGGAAGGACATATTGTATGTATAACGGAACATTGGATGAAGCAGAGTGAAATTGGCTTGCATCAGGTGGGTAACTACAAGTGCAAAATTGAATTCTCGAGAGAGCTTACAACTGGCGGAGGCTCTGCTATCTCCTCATGGTTTTAATATTGTCTAACTGTAGTTTTATTGCATAGTGTTTTATCGAGCTAGCTGTAGTGATATTTTGTTATTTTTTATTGAAAGTCTTATTGCTTAGTGTTTTGGTATTGTTTAGTGTACAGTATTCTGTTATTGCAGTATTATATTTTAGTGTTATGATTTTATTAGAATGTGAGTCTTGGAACTTTTTTCTGACATGTGTAAATACCATTGTGTATGTTGGCACGTAATATATTGATTGATTGATCTTTGCACCGGATTTTCTGACTGTAAAGTCTGTTGAATGTAATTTTAATGTAGAAAGATATCTAGAAGTGTGCTGTATTTTTAACAAGAATTTTGATTTATTTGTTTTGGCTCTCTATAGACCTCCTTCAGGCTGTTTTGACGCCTTTTTGACTAAACTTGAGCATCTGCTGGTCCATTTAGTAGGGAGAGTTATGTTGCAATTGCTGGGGACTCTAATGTGCACTTTGATACTCCCCAAAGAGAGTCAGTCCTACTCCGTGAGAGTCATGGTTTTGAGTAAACATTTAGCGAACCAAGGAGAGGTAATTGTTGTCTTGACAATGCCGTCATAAATTTTTTCACCCAATGCCTATACTGCACAGTCATTTGAATATGAACTTTCAAACCACAAATCCCAGCTTTTGATCCTTGAGATACATTTTAATAGCAATAACTATAAAACTTTCGAACTTAGACCTCTCGCACAAGCTGGTTTGCATAACTTTTATAACCTTATTGAAAATTGCTCCTTTAACTTTGTCAATGATGAATCTTTGAATGTTACACAAAAAGTGGGAAGGTTTTTGAGTATACTGGAGAAATCAAGTATTCAGTCTTTTCCTTTAAAGACTTTTAACGTTGAATTTTGGGAACCAGGCAATAGCTCATGATTTGACGATAACTTAAAACTTATGCGGGAACATCTAAGGCTGCTTGGAGACATAAGCAGGCAATAGAAACACCCTGCAGACATTCTCGATTATAAAGCTTAAGCTTAAAAAAAAATCTACGAAAATGCTATAAAAACATCAAAAATTAAACATAATGATAACATAATTCTTTCATCTAAAAATCCAATTAGAGCGATGTGGAAAATTATTAACAAATCTAGAAACACAGTCTCCAAAGATCAAAAGAATTGCCATATCTCTCCCACTACTTTTAATGAGCATTTCTGTAATATTGCAAAAAATCTTATAATAAATAGCATTGACCAAAGTGATTTTAATCCTATGACAAACCTTGAGCATAATGTCCCACCACCCGACAGGTTTTTATTTTCACCAGTTACATTTAATGAAGTAAGAGATATCATAGATTTAACAAAAAAACAAGGCAAGCTGTGATAGATTTGGATCAAAACAATTAAAAGTCTAATTATTATCTAATTATTGTTCCTCTAACCAAACTAATTAATAGCCGTTTTGAAGAAAATACTTTTCAGGATATTCTAAAAAAAGCTCTAGTTATACCAGTATTTAAAAAGGGAAACAAAAATTAAGCCTCAAATTACAGACCAATATCTTTGTTGCCTGTAATATCAAAAAATTTTGAAAAATGCATGTCAATCAGGTTGGTTAAATTCTTTGAAGACAATGGGCATATTTCCAAGATGGCGCCGCCGAGAAAAACGCGCAAAAGTGTCTGACGAAAATTTTGTCTATTTTTGTTGTAAGACTAAAGTTTGTAAAGCATGTGTGTGTGTGGGATGTGGGAAAACCTACCACGAGTCATGTGTCAAACGAGATTGGGCAAAAAACACTATAAAAATCGATAAATCAAGATTATTGTGTGATGAATGCGAGGCCGTCTCCATAACTTCAGAAGATGGTAAAAGCAGCGAAAATCATGTTATCGCCCTGTAACGCATAATAATAAGAGAAATCTTGGACAAAAACAGAATATTAGCAAAGTCAAAGTCAAAAAGAGCTTTATTGTTTCAACATAAATGTTATAAACAAAGCAGTGGCCATGGCCAAAAAAATGCAATATGCAATCACATTGCCTGACGAAGCCAAGAAGTAGAAACCCGTGTCGCCGGGTTACCTCCATCTGTTCCTTTCTGCTCCTGTTTAGTGGACATGCCAAGAAATCCTTTCACTTATATTTTATGTATCTGTCCGCAAAGAATCATCTCTTTCTTTTTTGTTAAAATCCATTGGCATACGTATCGTCACGGCAGGTGCCTATAGTTTGCTCCGTCGCGACGCTAGATTGATGCTGCCTAATCAGGTGGTCACCTAGGGAAGTTACAAATGAGCTCACTAGCTCCTGTGTGTGACTTCTGTTTTTTTCTCCTTTCCCAGGTGACACCCGTTTTGTGTTTGTGTGTGTATGTGTGTACTTTTGCCAAATAAGGGTTGAAGGTGCATGTATGCATATGCAATCACATTGCCTGACAAAGCCAAGACGTAGAAACACGTGTCGCCGGGTTACCTCTATCTGTTCCTTTCTGCTTCTGTTTAGCGGACATGCCAAGAAATCCTTTGGATAACGGTCTAGGGTTGAAGTGAAACTTTTTCTACATACGCCGAGCTTTCGGAAATTTGTTTCCTTTTTCAACTATTGTATTTTGTAATTGTATGTGTATTTGTGCAACCCTTGGTCTATTGTGGCTCACATCTGTAGATTCCACTAGGCCAGAGGCTTAATCCTTTTCATGTAATCGAATAGCTGTCTGGGGGGTGGATAGTTTGTAAGGTTCTTTCCATTGCCAGACAGCATAAAACATGCTCCATTGTTTCTTTGCCCTCCAAGCAACAGCGGCATCGCGTTTCTTCGGAAAGCCGTATACCTTGTTCATGGGGCGAACTAACTAGATAAGTACTTGTATTTTTACTAAAATAGCTTGCATGAAGATTAGAATACAACAGTGTCTGTCTAGAACAGCTAGTAAAATTGAGCTGCTTCGAAACCTTCGGTTTGCTTTTATTGTTGCAATACTTATTGGTTCATACAACTGCTTTGCATTTTATTCACAGTACTTATACAACATAGAAAAATCACTGCTTTTTGTATTTACATATGTGATATTTGTTTTACTTAACATGACTTAAGCTAATTAATCATTTTATTTTATCATGTATTCTGTTATTGCTACTTAAAAAGATTGTGCTTGAGTAGGTACTGAATAGGTGAACTAACTAAAAAAACCATACACTATATATACCTTTTATTCTTTGTAACTCGTTTTACTCTGAGAAAAATACTGCCTTTTGCAACTGCTTTGATCTTGGGCTACATATTTCATTTAACTGTAATCACATTTGTTATTAACTAATCACATAGTTTATATTATTAATACATACATATTAACAAAAATGGAAATTATAAGCCAACAAGCATAATACAAAACAATTATGTTATTCAGATATTCCGTTCATCTACTACTCGTAACTTTAGTTTATCCCTATCTTTGATATGATTTTTATTTCATGTCTATATTTCTCATATTTATTTTTATAATTAATAAACTTGTGTCCAGTTTTACCATATTGTCTTATTTTAAGATTAATAAGGAATAGTGGTGTCAAAAAAGTAACTACTCGTTACTTTATATTCGTTACTATCCAATACCCGAAGTACCGAATACCGAACTGAGAACTCTATCGTTACTTCGTTACTTTGAATACAGTGATTACATTACCCGGTAGTCGGCACTTACGGTCTCACCGCTATGGTCGGGTGGTCGCAGCATATTTTATCGTATTTCGTCTCGTTACTTTGAAATATTTGCAGCGCTGTTCCATTGTTTTAAAGAATTTTGGAGCTAAGGTGACATTATAGAATTTATGAGCTAAGGTGACATTATAGACCTTATATTAAATGGACTGCTTAATTTCAGAGAGGAGAAGTCGTCTGAAGGGAAAGAATGGACAAAATATATTATTTTTACATTGTAATTATGACCTCTAAGTACCTGTATTTTTTGTTTTTTTTCTTATATTCTAGATATGTTGTGTTTGTCTAGTTTTCTAGTACCTACTTTAGGATTATTATGAGAATTATTCATAAGTAAATACACAGATTATAAAGTGTTTATATTATTTACTATGTAATAATGAACATTTTTGCTGTTTGCGTTACATACATGTTTTGTTTCCTCGTACCACGTATCTCTGTTATTTCATAATTATGAAGAAAGTTGTTGATGACCCAAATAGCCAAATATATGAAGCAAGTGCCTTAACTTCATACACGTTCGTAATTAACAGTATTTTACAAGAGCACATAGAATTTTCTAATTAGCCAAAAAAAAAATTATAATGATTGATAAAGATGAAGGTATTGCAGTAAACATTCTGATAAACGATAGTAACCATAGATAAATATTAAGGGGGAAAGTAACGAACCATACAATACCCGAAATATACCTACTAATCGAAGTAATCAAAGTAACGAACTAACGAATATTTGAAATGATTACTTTAGACCAAAGTAACGAAAAGTAACGAGTAGTCAAAAGTAACGAAAATCGACACCACTAATAAGGAAGCACTAGGTAGTAGAAGGGCAAGATTTGCTGCTTCCTGGCCTTATATAGGTGGCCGTGGTCGGGGTCGGCCTCGGCCAGTTTAACGCGCGACAAATGGACCTATCAGAAAGTTCCCTACAGAGCGTGCGCACAAACAATGTTTTGAACTGTTACTGTTGACTTCATTTTCCACTCATTAACCAAATGAAGGTTTAGCAGTGTATTTTTTTACGTATATGTTTTTCACCTAGTAAATGGATACGGACAAAGAACATTCTTGTTCTGTATCGGTATCTGTATTCGGGATTTGTATATCTTCACCAAACTTCTTGTTGGATTAGAGAAGCTGTTTCTAAAATGAACAAACATACCAAAGTCAATAACCTCAGTTCTACAAATAATGGCTTGCATGTGTCTCGAGAAGCTTTACACATATATCTAATTGCTCGTTTTTGAAGGAGAAACACTTTATTGAAATGTCGAATTGAGCAGTTACCTCAAAAAGCAACTGCAAATCTCAAGTGTGACTCGAATAACCCAAAGTAGGCCACCCTTACAGTTTGCATTTCCAACTCACTACTCAAAACATTCAGTGTTTAGTGCAAAACGGCCAGATGCCAGTTTACCTTGTAATGTCTCTATATGAGCTTCAAACTTTAATCTGTTGTCAATATAAACACCTAAAAATTAATTTTGATCTAGACTATTAAGCTTGCGATCGTCCAAAGTAGCGTCTATGTTGCATTTAAAATTCATTACACAAATCTTATCAATGTTTAAAGTCAACAAATTCGAGTCACACCATTTCTTTACCTCACAGATATCATAATTTACCATCTTTTTTAGTTCCTCCTCAGTCTTGTGGCTCCATGCAATGGTGGCATCATCCGCAAATATTGTAAAAATGCCATAAATTCGTATACCTGTAATATCATTGATATACAACAAAAACAACAGCGGTCCCAACACCGATCCCTGTGGAACGCCATGTACAACTGCCGGTTTTCCTATAAGTTGTTTTCAAATATGACCTGTTGACTTCTTTCTGACAATTAGGATTTAAACCATTTAAGAGCAACACCTCTAAAGCCATATTTTTCTAATTTATAAAGCAGAATAGAGTGATCAACACAAGCAAAGGCCTTTTTTAGATCACAAAAGGCCGCAGTCACATTGCTCTTTTTATTAAGATTTATATAGAGCTTTTCCAGAAATGCAAATATTGCATCACTTGTACTGCAATCCAGGCTTGAACCCAAATTGTTCCCCAGCCAGAATGTCGTTTTTCGCCAAGAAAGACATCATACGAACCTTAACCAACTTTTCAATGATTTTGGACAAGGTTGGCAGAAGAGCGACCGGGCGAAAATCTGAGGGTTGACAGATGTCTCCGCTTTTAAATATAGGAATAATGGTCGCTAGTTTCAAACAATCGGGAAAAATGCCTGATTCAAATGAACAATTAACAGCGTTGACCAAAATGGTCAAAACACAATCAGGGAGCTCATCATAGATCCCAATAGCCAACCCATCCCAGCCATGGGACTTTTTCTTTGTAATCTTTGCTATTACTTGCTTAACTTCTTCTAAAGTAGTCGGGGAAAGGTAAAATGAATCTTTAACGTTCACATGACCCATGTATTGTCGAAAATCAGCCTTATTATTAATTTCCGCGGATAACTTAGAAGCTATGGAACAATAAAAATTATTAAAGTCGTTACTGGAAATGTCACAAGAAGAATTAATATTTTTGTTGCATTTCTGTAAGAGTTGGTGTACTATTTTCAATATTTCTTTTGGTTTGTTGCTGGACCGATTAATCCCATTACAATAATATAAGTTTTTGCTGCCCTAATTGTCGCTCTGTATGTTCTTCGATAGTTGCAAAAAAAGCTCATAAAATGGGCATCTGTGTAATAATATTTCCTAAGCCAATGCACACATCTCATCTTTTTGGACGATACTTTCAATCCTTTTGTTAACTAGTTTTTTTTTCTTTTGTTCTTAATTGTAGTAACTGGAAAACAACTGTGAACTATGCTACATAGTTTCTGCTGAAAACGGTCTAATGGGTGACCCTGTGTGTTAAATATATATCCTGCCATGATACCCCTTGACATAGGCCAGTAAATTTACAATAATTCTTTTTTGTAAATAATCTTCCTTTTTTTATCTGATTACAATTCACCTTATGCTTTAGGGTAATCCTACATGCAACTGTCTCATGATCCGATATGCCAGCCGACAATACATCAGATTGTATCTGACCATCGTCAAAATTTGTACAAATGTAATTTATCTGAGTAACAGATTGGCGTGTAATTCTAGTGGGCCGAGTAATGTGTGATTTGAGTCCATGTGAAATGAGCAAACTTTTAAGATATTGAGTATTGGGACAGGTGTTTAAAGAATAATCAATATTTATGTCCTCACACAAAATTATTCAGGCCTTGACTGGTAATTTGGATAATAACATTTCAATTTTAGAAAAGAATGCATCAATATTACCTACTGGAGAGCGATAGGGGCAGATGCCATACATATTTATATTAGCTACAGAGATTATTGAGAACCCAAAAACTTCTTCCTCTAGCAAATCGTTAAACTTACATTCTCGTTTACAAAAATATGATTCCAAAAATTCCAATTCAGCGAGACACATAGCGCCACCATGCAAAAATTCATTACGACAATACTTATCAACCACATTAACCTGGAATATAAACTGGCTCACTCGCTTTTAACCAATGTTCTGTTAACATTATTATAGAAGGAAAGTTAATATTTTCTAAAAATATGTAAAGTTCATCCATCTTGTTTCTAACAGATTGCATGTTCAAGCTAACTATGTCAAGTTGATAGTTAGTGGGGCGCTCTCTAAACAATCTTGTGTATCATTAAGTGGCAAAGTGCTCAAATCATTATGTTTATATGGCAATTCGTTTTTGCTGCTACAGGCAATGCTTCTTAAGAATATTTTCCGATGCACCCTAATTCGACACATTAAGTACTGAGCTAAGAGCTTTGACAGAGATCTAGTATTATGTCTAAAATGCAAATCAGGTATTTTATAGTTTTCAATAATCCGAACGTTTAAATTTTTATTATTATAACAAAAGTTACGAACAAACTGATAAATATTTTTACACAAAGTGGAGCAATAATTATTTTTAATAACCAATATTACATTTGTAAACCTAGCAATAGATAATAACCCTTTTAGATTTGTTAAATGTTCTACTTTGGTCATTCTTAAATCTAGTGAAACTCTTACAGAATCATGTGAAGTCAACAAACATGAATATTCTGCTAGAAGAAAAAGTGGAAAATATGAAGGAAAACGGAAATTTGAAAAGGTTAGTCCCAAAAAATCTAGAAAAAAAATTACGATGACGTCACTCAAAACAAAGGTCCTGTCCGTACTGTCAACTTCGATGCACAAAAAACGCCAACAGCTGTTTCTGATGCAGAAATTCAAGAATATGGAAATCCAAACGCTGAACATACAAGCGAAAGCACCAATGATGATGTAGAAAAAAAAATACGTCACAATAGAGAGTGACGTTCCTATAAATCAAATATTAAGACCCAGAAATCCGTCTGCTCGAAGTATTGCGTTAAAGCAAATTCTCGAACGCACTCCTGGGAAACAAACCACAAATAACCTACAAAATGACTTCCGATTCGTCTTCGGTCGAGTGTGCACGTGTCGGGTATCGGCCATTTTGTTCCAGCTTCATATACATATATGTTAGTTTGGGGACCCATGGGGCTTTCAGGGACTGTGTAGGTTCCCCGAATAGGATTTGGACGTCCAGCCGGGGGTTAGAGCCCCGTGCATGTACAAGATTTAAATGTGTGTGAATGTCCAGCCGGTGGTGTTCGAACCTTAAAACAAGTCGTGCATGAATAAGACTGAGCCCCTAGGAGTACATACTCGACATACTAGTGGCAGCGAATATTAACTACGACAAGAAGGTCCACTTAATGACAAGAGAGCACTACAAAGGGATCGTCGTTTAATTTCTTCGTTGCCTGGTAACGATCGGCGAATTTCGCCGCACACAGGTTGAATTTAAATAAAAGCTGGCCATAAACGATATTTTCGTTTGCGGTGTATTTAATCAAATTTATGACGAAATTATTTATAGCACTCTAACACTCTATTTGGCTTTGGAAAAACACAATTGATATCTTCTGAATTGTTTGCAGTGCCCTGTCAAACTTACGTTATGGTTTTTTTTATTATCACCAAATAAATATTTTGATTAAGTTTGTATTCAACTGGCTGTTTCAAAAATCTGTTAACGTTTTTAATTAGTTATTATTGATAACAATACTCAAGGTATGTAATAACTAATATTTAAATGATTTTGATTTTGTGCTAATGATTTCACTATATTTCCGAATACTAATATTCTGACAAAAGACATCAAGAAGAAAATGTTGCTCGATTTTTCCCCATCTTTTAATATTTAATTAAATTTTGGCCTTTTGGGTGTTTTTAAAATTGGTTAAAGGTTTCGCACAATATTTTTACTGTATATTTCATTCCTATTTTGTAATACAATACAACTAAAAAATAGCGATATTATCTTATATCGAATATTGACTCGACTATATAATTTAGGCATGAAAATTAATCTGACAAAAGGATGAGCTGGTCTATGGCCGTCGCGTCAAAGGTCGCCTGCCAACATGATTGTTTTATTTGTATCATGGCCTGCCGATATCGTTGCCGCCGCGGAAAGTGATCCTTCTTATCGAATAGTTTTGCCCAAATACATAATAAAAAGATAAAGACTGATATACTACACAGCTAACGTGCTAACACTCCGTTGAGGATATGTGTTGGTGTTATACCTACTTGTGCAACAACTGAAGTACTGAAGCCAGATTATCAGAAAATGGCGCGTCGAAATGAGGAGCATTATAAGATCCTTTACACAAATAGTGCCCTATAAAAAATCGGCCTCTCCTATTGGTCAATTCGCATGGCCCTCCGCTCGCTTCGCTCGCTACGGGGGCTCAAAGAAAGGAAACTAACCAGGTGCTAACCCAAACTAACCCAAGACATACCCAAACTAATCCAAGACGTACCCAAAATCAAGAAAAAAACTGTTTAGAAACATAAACTTAAAAAAAATATAAAAAAAGGAACGGGATCGAACCCAGGCCGTCTAGGTGAGACCCAGCTGTCTAAACCTCTACACCACGACACTCCCGAGAGCTCTTGGCAGAAATTGATTGCATCACGAAGACATATTGTAATACGAGATGGATCAACCAATAGGAGACGTCGATTTTTACATAGTGTACTATTTGTGTAAAGGATCTTAAAATGCAAATGAGGATCCCTTATTGGCTAAATTTGTAACGTGCGCAGCTTTCCCTGCTGCTGTCTTGTTTGAGCATTTACGTTTCTCTGTTTTTTTTTGCTTCATATATTGTACTGAAAGTATTTTCAAATGTCATTTAAATTACCCTTAACTCAACGCATTATTAAATTATTGGAATTTTAAAAGCTATATCTGTTGTAAAGTCATCGGTACCGGATGGGCAAGAAATTGAATAATCGATTAAACGCTTAGTATTTTAGCAAACAACTGAATAACCGATTAATCGATATAATCGATCATCGATATTTTCTGAAATATTAATCGATAAGTCGATTAATCGGTAATTTCTTAAAAGTGAATCGAATAATCGATTATTGTCACCCACCCCTAATCCCATAATATTGTAGTAAGTGAAACTGAAGCTTAAATTTCGGCAGAATCATTATTGCTGATGCAAGACTGATGTTATTATAAAAAGAGGTAATAAATACTTTGGCTGAATCAGCAGATAAAAATTTATAATTTAGTTTTAATTTGTAAATATGGCTTTAATATTACCTTCGGATATTCAGAATATAAGCAAGTGTTTTTGAACAACAGCTGCACTGATGCTTCTATATTTTTTACTAGTTTCGTTCCTATTAGATTAATTTAAGAAAGAAAACGATAACTCTGAAATACATGTATGGCAAAATTTCAGGCCCTCATCAACCCGTTTCTGTCGTCCGCTTAACATTCATTTTGCTCGTGAGACTCCTGAATTAACCTTTGCAAAAACAAAATTTGGATCATCGAATTAAAAATTTAAAACCCTTTTCTTTACAACGAAGGAGCCCTTAATTTTCAAAACATTTTCTAAAACGATTTATGAACATACAAATGATTTTTATACATGATTTTTATCGTTAGTGATAATTGATACTCCCTATATATAAATATAGATGATGAGCAAAAAATTCAACAATTATTTCTCTAAAACACGATATATTAAACGTGTAATACTTAATAACTTGTATGTCTTATTTCTGGTAAACCTTATTATGGCCAGCTTTCCTAGAAATTTTACCAGTGTGCGCCGGGTCCAAAGGTCACATGCCAGTATCATGCTAGTTTTCGCGCGGGGAAGGAGACATACCGTTGACGTGCCGCTGCGGAGAGTGAATCTTCTTATCGTAGTTATTATTCGCTGCTAGTGGTTCTAAAAATAGTATCCCTGTCCACCAAGGTGTAACTTATCTGGGATGGGTCGCCCAGCTCTAACTAAGCCTGGACAGGGGTCGTTACTGGGTAAATGCGTAACCGCGAAGCCCATAACTAAAAACTAACTAACTAATAACCTACAAAATCCTTCCGCAAGTAAACACTTAAATGAAGGAAATTTGAACAAAAAAACTCAAGAAAATCCTAATGAAACGACGCCAGAAAAACACAACACCTAACAAATATGTATGCAAACCCAAGCAGAACAGAGAGATGATGAAGGGTGACAGGAAGTAAAAAATCGCTCAAAAAAGCGAAAGAAATACCCAATACAGGCGCGACCATCAGCTGTAACTGAAAAATGTGCTGACTTTAGTCTTAGTTTAGCACAAAGAAAGTCCTGGCTCTTTCTGTCTGGGCTGGCTCCTGAAATAACAGCGAAACAAGCTAAAAAAATATATTGAAAGTAAAACTGAGTACCCCTGCCAGTGTGAAAAAAATGAAAACAAGAAAAAGCAAATACAAGAGTAGTTTCAAGATCGAAGTACATGCTGAATCAAAACTTTCATTAATGTCTCCAGATATTTGGGGACCACCTACGACGACGTCCTCTCCAAAGGGAACATCAAAAGACCACAAATTAATAGTATTCCATAAAATATTCAGTGCCTGAAAAATAAAATACCCGAAATAGAAATCTTCCTGGAAAAAGTCGAAGGAAAAATTTACATCATCTGTCTTACTGAACATTGGTATAGCAAGGATGAAGCATTGGTAATAAAAATTGAGAATTACAGAACAATATCCCAATTTTCCTGAAAAGATTTAATACATGGAGGATCATGCATAATGGTGCACGAAGATATTGATATCGAAGCACAAGAAGAAAAACAAATGGTTGACAGGAGCATTGAGGGCACTCTGGAGTGCTTCGCTATTGTAAGTAGGCTTCACAAATTAATTATTGTTTGCATATATCATCCTCAGCCGGATTCTCTTGTAAATTTCATAAATCAACTCTCAAATTTACTGAATTATATTCTTAACAAGTACTCTAGATTTAATATAATATTAGGTGGTGATTTTAACATAGATCTACTCAAAAATTCTACAAGTAAAGAGCGTTTCATTGATCTCCTTCAGGGCTTAAATTACATACAAACAATACACGAACTGACAAGAATGGCAAATCACTCTCAGACTCTTATTGATAACATCTTCATAAACCTTGCTGATTTGAGGGCATCCCATGCTAGGGTTATCCACTCCTCACTCTCAGATCACGAAGGACAAAAATAAATAAATAAAGTATTCGACAAACCTAAAACGTACATAAAAAAAGAATTTTTTCTAAAACTAAGGTCAACCACTTCAAACTTGAATTGTCAGAGGTAAATTTTGATCATATTTACAACGGAACTGACGTAAATAAAGCTTATAACAACTTTTACAATGTTTTTAAGCAATTACTAGACATTACCTTTGCAATAAAAAAAGGTAAACAAACCTTTAAAAATCCACAGAAATTGGATAACACAGGGTATAAAAAATTCCTCAAAGGGAAAAAGATCTCTATATTTAAAAATGAAAAAGGGTGAAATAACTCAAAATGACTACAAAGAGTATGTCAGAGTATTCAAAACGGTGATACATGAAGCCAAAAAAATGGAAACACGGAGAACCATAGTGAATTCTGAAAATATTGGTAGGACCACGTGGAACGTCGTAAAAAACTTCACAAACAAAAATTAAAAATGTGAAAACAATATTCTAAGAGACATTAAACCTGGCAAATAACTTCTTTGTTCATGCATGTCCAGATCTTAATAAGAATGAAACCTTAGCTGTGTCTAAAATAAAGATTAAGTGCAGTTCAAATTCATTTTTTCTGAGACCTACAGAGGCAGATGAAGTCTATAAAACAATACTCTCCTTAAAAAATAAGAAATCTACGGGCTGTGACGAAATCCCAGTAATACTAATAAAGCAGGCTGCAAGGATGACTGCACCAGTATTGTCTGATATTATAAATCTTTGTTTTTTGACTGGAATATTTCCAGAACAATTAAAACAGGCACAAATCAAGCCAATCTATAAAAAAGGGGATAAGAATAATATTGGAAATTATAGACCAATAGCTTTACTAAGTAATGTGAGCAAAATATTTGGGATTATGAATAATAGGGTAGTGGAATTTCTGGATAGGGAGGACATCCTCTCAGACTTTCAAAATGGTTTTAGAGCAAAAAAATCAACAGCCAGAGCTATATACCAAGCTCTCGAGGAAATACAACAAGCTCTAAACAAGACAAAGTCCAACCCTTCGCCTTGTCCCTAGATTTATCAAAGGCTTTTGACAGAGTGGACCATAAAATACTCTTAATGAAGCTGGAAAAATATGGAATCAGGGGTGTAGCACTGGACCTGTTCACATCATACTTAAAAAATAGAACGCAGTATGTAATTGAAAGAGGCGATCATGGCCTTCTTATCCAATCAGATTTAAAAACTGTAGAGAAAGGAGTGCCCCAGGGATCAATTTTGGGGCCCTTGCTATATCTTATATAAACGAATGAACTGCCTAATGTTGCAAATCTTCACACAGTACAGTTTGCTGACGACACAACTCTGATTTTACGTAAGAACCCAGAACTTGCCTCAACAAACCTTTTGTTTAGCACCCTAGAGGGACTCGAAGCCTGGTTCACGGCCAATAATTTGACTTTAAATATAAATAAAACCCAACTGTTGAGATTTTACTCTCAAAATGAAATTGGCCGCAGATATAATCAAAATGGCAAATCCCTGCAGGATCGGCGGCCTTTCTGGTTGTTGAACTGGATGCGAGATTGGACTGGAAAGCAAACACATATATCCTGGCAGGGAGAGTTGCAGGTTTTTGTTATGTACTAAAGGTACTGTCCACCAACATATCAGTGCAGACAGCAATTATGGTATATCATGCCTATGTACATTCCAAACTAAGATATGGCATAATTTTTTGGGGAGGAAGTAGCAACTTAGACAGGATAGCAGTCATCCAAAAAACATGTTTGAGAAGCATATTAAATATGAAACAGAGGGAAAGCTGCAGAGATGTCTTTAAGAGGTTGGGGGTATCCTTACCATGGCATGCACATACATATATGAAGCAGTGGTTTTTATCAAATCAAATCAAGACCTGTTTAAAACACTACATAGAGATCATGATTATAACAGTAGAAAAAAAGATGATCTACTCGAAAACAAAACTAACTTTTCCTATCTTCAAAGAAATGTCTATTTTAAAATTATTTTAAAGTTTACAATCAAATACCACCTTACCTGCGAGATAAAGCTTTGTCAGTTTTCAAAAGAGATTTGAAAAAAAATCTCATAGACAAAGCCTATTATACAGTGGAGGAGTATTTTCGAGACATTCGCTTTACGGGTTGATATGGAGAAGGGATGAATGGGAGAAAGTATGAAAGGAAATGTATGAGTGAGATAGGTTTTTTATTTTTCTTTTGACCTAGGGAAAAATAAAATAAACAAATATTAATAAATCTGCTTTTAATGTAAATCAAATACATGTTTTTTAATGCAGTTACGTGTATTTATATTTTTTCTCATAAATTTAAATTATTGTATTGTAATAGTTTAATGTATTGTGAGTCTAAATCAGTATTTCATTTTTTGTATAACTTTCTTCCTTTTTAAACAACTTTAATGGGATTTTAAAATGTTCGACTTGTTTGTCTGTATGAATTATATTTTATAAATAGTATGTAAAAGCTCTAGTTTCTTTTAAGTCTGTTTTATTTTTCTTTTGTGTACTCTTTCTATTTAAGTACTTTTATCAATTACTGACATGTTTCACGCAAACCTGGCAAAAGTATACTGTAATGTACATACTATGAAACAAATAAAGATTTATCTATCTATCTATCTATTAAACCTTATTGTTGATATCCAAGACTCATTTCATAATCTCCAATATATTGCAGTTCTTTTCTGCGACTTGACCAAGGCCTTTGACTGCGTGGCTCGTGATCTCTTGCTCCGCAAATTATCTTACTATAACTTCGGCAGGGAGAGTGTTGATCTCATTAATTCGTACCTGAGTGGCAGGTCCCAAGTTGTGAGGGTGAATGGGGTGTGTTCTGAGGAAGAGTGGGCCAGTACTATTCCTCTTATACATTAACGACCTGCCACTTAACCTTATTGGGGAGATGTACACCCTTTTTGCGGATGACACCACAGTCTCCCTGTCAGCGGAATCTGTTGCTCAGGCAGTGCAAGAACTTGAGGCAGTGCAGTGGAGGTTGAAAACCTGGTTTAATGCAAACAAATTTGTAATCAATGAGAAGAAGACCAAAAGAGTTATCTTTTCTCTTAGAGACCTGGGTGATGTCAACGGAGAGAGAGAATATGTTCAGTTCCTTGGAGTCTACATTGACCCCACTCTTAAATGGGAGGCTCATATAAATCAAGTTTCTGCAAAATTAAGTAAGGCTCTTCTTGTGCTCCGGAATTTGTCTCAAAGTGTCTCGGAAAATGCACTAAAAACACCATATTATGCTACTTTCCATTCAGTACTGACTTATGCTGTTCTAGTATGGGGTTACTCCCGTCATGCAGAAATGCTCTTTAGGCTACAGAGAAAGGCAATTAGAGGTGAGCTTAAGTCTCAGGGAAGATTGTAGAGATGCTTTCAAAAAACTTAAAATATTAACTTTACCTTCTCAAATTATAATTGATAACTTACTGTACATAAAGGATTATCTGGGGAGGTTTCGGGTGCACAGGGATGTTTACGGCTATGCTACTAGACAGAATAATTTACTAGTACCTGTCTGCAATTGGTTAAAAAGGTGTCAAAACGGTCCAGGCTATCTTTCAAATCAAATCAAATCAAAAAGTACTTTATTATCGAAGAAACCAAGTTTCTGTTGACAAAGCATGTTATAAATAAATAGTATAAACAAATTGGGAACTTAGGGCTAATTAAAGGTACACGTTATAAACAGTATGTCAACAAAGTAAAGTTACATATGTAAAACAAATACACACACAATCAGATCAGCCAACAGAACAGAAACAAAATTGTTCATTAAAATACCCCTCCACTGTCTATTCATCATATCAAATTAAAATTATTGCTCTACTTATTGTATTTTGCACCACACAACATTAATTTAAATTAGGTTAAAAAATCATAAAATCTTATGTAAAAACCCTAGGGGAAACAATAAATTAAAGACTGTTTCTAAAAGTTTTATAATAGTCTTCCTAATGAAATGAAAACCCTGGAGAGAAGCAAATTTAAAAATGAAATTAAAAAGCATGTTTTATTAAATAGTTTTTATTCTTTTGAGAAACTTTTAGGGTACCAATTTTAATAACAATTGTAGTTTTGATTTAGTTTTAGATTTCTTGTATTTACAATTTTATTTTTGTAGGTATTTTATATTTATATACCATTGACATGTGCAAATACTGTGTATGACAACATGAATAAATTGAGTAGAGTATAACCCGACTCACATTTAAATCCCACAAAATGGGTCTTATCTTTGTTTGATGTCAGCAGGTTTGCCTTAAATCACTCCTCTACCTTCACCAATTCCTGTGTTATTTATTTGTTTTGTATTTTCATGCATTATCTTACTTCCTTTTATATTATTTTTTTTTTATTTTACTGTAGATTTTGATATAAATTTTTTATAGATCTCTAATTTTACTCTAATTAAGCATTATATAGTTTAGGATATTGCTTTGTCAATGAGATATCTTATCTTTGGACAATAGAGCTTTTCTTGATTTAATTTGATTTATGTACGACGCTCGTTTTTTGAGGACCAAAATTAAGAGAAACAAATGCGCATTTTTTTGGTTAGTGTGAGTTAGCTTAGGTTAGTTTCAGTTAGTTAAGAGATAAATGCTCACTTGTTTGGTTCATTTGGATTAGTTAAGAGAGAATCACGCATCGTGTGCTTGTTTTGTTAATATGGGATAATTTTGGTCTTATCATTTTATAATAAAAGACTGTTAAGATAATCGCAATGCTAAAATTTCTCCGTCGCTTAAAATAGCCCCAGGAACGTCTCCACCTACGAAGCGCTACGGAAACTAAATTATCCTGAAAAATGCAAATAAATAATCGATATTAACAAAGTTAACATGAATATCAGCAGAGGGCTAGTACTTTCAAACACTAACAGAGGGATGCTATTTTTCAAGCGCCGGCGGCGACTTGTTAGGAAACAAGTTGACCTTGACCACTTTGTCAGGATTTCTTTGCGATTGTAGTTATGATATTATTATTTTTTAATAAAACGATAAATCTAGTGTTTCTAATAAACCGCCAGTCAGGTGCTAAAATTTTAATATAAACTGCAGATCAATTGAGAAGGTAAACCTAATTTACGTATACATTATTGGTCATCTGGAATGATTAATTGAATTTTGCTGTTAATTAAAAGGAAATTTTGCAAATAATTTGCTGGTCAATTGAACGTTTCATATAATCTTCTGGTTATGGAATTGACGTAAAATTTAGCATAAACTGTTGCTAAATCAAGATTACCAATTGATTTTTCTCATAAGCTGATATTCAATTGAAACGATAAATCTAGTGTATCTTACGAATCGCCAGTCAATTGAAACGACACTTATATTAAATTTTCATATAAACTGCAGGTGAATTTAGAAGGTAAATCTAATTTACCTATAAATTATTGGTCATCTGGAATGATTGAGTTTTGCTGATAAACTCTTGCTAATTCAAACGAAATTTTGCATATAAACTGCTGCCCAATTGAAACGATAAATTAACCTTTCATATAATATGCTGGTCAACTGAAATAATCAATGAAATTTGGCATATAAACTGTTGGTAAATCAAAACGAACAATTGATTCTTCTCATAAACTGATAGTCGATTGAAACGATAAATCTAGTGCTTCTTACAAACCGCCAGTCAATTGAAACGATATTTAAATAAAATATTCATATAAACTGCAGGTCATTTGAGAAGTTAAATCTAATGTACATATAAATTATTGGTCATCTGAAATGATGAATTGACTTTTGCCGATAAACTTGTTAATTCAAACGAAATTTTGAATATAAATTGCTGGCCAATTGAAACGATAAATTAACTTTTCATATATTGTGCTGGTCAATTGACGTAATGAATGAAATTTGGCATATAATCTGTTGGTAAATGAAAATGGCCAATTGATTTTCCTCATAAACTGATAGTCAAGAAACGGTAAATCTAGTCTTTCTTACAAGTTGCCAACAAAATTGTCTTATAAACTGCAGGGCAATTGAGAGAGCAAATCTAATTTACGTATAAATTATTGGTCATCTGGAATGATTAATTGAATTTTGCTGATAAACTCTTGTTAATTCAAACATTGAAACGATAAATTAACTTTCTATATAATTTGCTGGTCACTTGTAGTAATCAATAAAATATAAACTGTTGGTAAATTAAAACGACCAATTGATTTTCCTCATAAACTGATAGTCAATTGAACCGATAAATCTAGTGTTTCTTACAAAACGCCAATCAATTGAAACGATACCTAAATAATATTTTCATATAAAATGCAGGTCAATTCGGAGAGTAAATAATTTACGTATAAATTATTGGTCATTGAGTTTTGTTGATGAACTCTTGTTAATTCAAACGAAATTTTGCACATAAATTGTTGACCAATTGAAATGATAAAATAACTTCATATAGTCTGCTAGTCAATTGAAGTAATCAATCAAATTTGACATATAAGAAGCTAAAAATAAAATGACATCGGGTACGGACGGGGTGCCAAGTTTTATAGTGAACGACTCCATTGGGGCACTAGTTAATCCATTAGTCCATATTTTTAACTTAATTCTTAAAACAAAAGTTTTTCCTGACCTTTGGAAAACTTCCAAGATTTGTCCTGTTTTAAAAAAAGGTGATCCAGGTTTGGTAAATAACTACAGACCAATTTCAATTCTCTGCAATTTTTCAAAGCTTTTCGAAATAATTTTATACACACTGATTTATGAACATGTCAGAGCTGTGATTTCGGAGGATCAGCACGGCTTTGTTAGTGGTAAATCTTGTACTTCTAATCTCGCTTGTCTGACAGAGTATGTTTGCAGATCTATTGATGACTTGAGTCAGGTTGATGTTATCTACACTGATTTCCAGAAAGCTTTCGATCGTATTGATCATCATGTTCTACTAAACAAGCTCAATAACTTTGGATTTTCTGATAAACTGATAGCTGTTTTCAGTTCCTACCTTCATCGGCGTATTCAGTATGTTGAGTATGAGGGTTTTAAGTCATCCACTTTTATCGCGACTTTAGGCGTGCCCCAGGGTTCAAACTTGAGACCCCCTCTGTTTTTACTGTTTATTAATGACCTTTTGGACTCTATACAATGTCGTAAACTTGCTTACGCGGATGATTTGAAGCTTTTTCATAGTGTTAATAATGTTAATGACTGTATATTGCTTCAAAATAACCTAAATATATTAAATGATTGGTGCGTTCATAACAAACTTAATCTTAACATAACCAAATGTAATGTTATCAGCTACCACAGACTAAGATCTCCCATCGTATACGATTATATTGTTAACCAAACTTACTTAAGTCGACTGGAGCGCGTAACTGATTTGGGTGTTGTGTTCGACCAAAAGCTTTCTTTCGTGCCGCATATTGAATTTGTTATCGCCTCTTCATTAAAAATGTACGGTTTTATAATAAGAAACGCCAGTAACTTTAATAATATGTCATGCCTAAAATTGTTATATTATAGTTTTGTTAGATCTAAGCTTGAGTATTGTTCAGTTGTTTGGAATCCTATTTACTCTTGTCACATAAACTCGCTTGAATTGGTGCAGCGCAGGTTTTTGAAATATTTAGCCTATAAAAGCGATGGCGTTTACCCGGAGAGAGGGTTTGATCATAAACTTTTATTGTTGCAGTTTAATGAGTACTCTTTATTCTTAAGAAGGAAAATGCATCTGGTAAAATTCTTATTCAACTTACTGCAAAACAGAATTGACTGTTCTTATCTGTTGTCGCATATTTGTTTCTTTGTCCCTCGTCTTCAAACTAGATATGATCACACCTTCTTCCTTCAAACGCCTCGCACTAATATCTTACTGCAAGCACCCACGTTTGCTATGTGTCGAATTTTTAATGAAATCTCTAAATCCTGTGATATTAACAGCTCGCATGTTGGTCTTGTTCTTAATGAACTTATTAACTCCCGGATCTGAGTTGTACTGTTACATTATTTGTGTGGTATCTTCCAGTTATGCATGCTACTATCACGCTACTATTGTATTACTATTGTATTGTATCTTGTTTTATTTCTCATTTCACTTTATTTAATTTTTATATTCACGATGTCTTGAATTCCATTTGGGTTTTATACCTGTTTGGAATAAAGGCTTTATTATTATTATTATTATATAAACTGTTGGTCAGTCAAAGCGATAAATTGATTTTTGTGATAAACTTATGGCACTTAAGCATCCCACGCTTTTTAAAATAAAATCGTATTTTTGAATCACTATTCTATTTTATAATTTTTTAGATCGGTTTCGATCAAAGTGTGTTTTTTTAGTTTTTTAAACTATAATTTATTTTGCACTAATAATTTAGGTAGCAGAAAATTACTAAACATTTACGCAATCCCCTTAATAATTATTAAATGAATCAATAGGTGTGCCTGACAAAAAATTTAATTTTATAATAAAATATGTACAACTATGATTTTCTTTCTCCAAAGTTTAGTGCGGTTTCGATTAGATGCGACATTGCGACCGATAAACTGCAAAATATTTTTTTTTAGTTTTGTGTAACAATCTGCTTGGCAAGAAAGTGAAAACATTAAAAAGCTGTCGTAGATGCAAATATTCACACAAATTATGTTTCTGAAAAGGGTAAGCATTACTAATAAAAGTTGTCACGTATTATTTTTTGCTCGATTTTTTGTTTTATAGAAAATGTTTGGTAAGTTGATACGTTAAATTGGGAATGTGACTTGTCTTAACCTAAACATATAGCGTGAGCTGGGACATACGACAGGAAAAAAAATAGAAGACATTTAACTATACATTGCATTTGTTGTGTTTATATTTGGAAAGTAAGAAAACGAAATAAAATTAAAATAGAAGTGAAATAAAAGTCTACTTCTTCTTCAACTTAAAATTAAAATGTTTTTCTGTAAACCAAACAAAATCTCTTAAAATTTCAAAAATTTTTAAACCAAGTTTAAGCTGTATTGTTGTTTAAAACATTAAAAAAATTATATCAACAATACATATGTATTGCAAAGTGCTTTATATTAAATTTAATCTAAGTATAAAATTGAAATTAACGCATCGATCTATTAAACGCTGTATATAGAATAAAAAATTTCTCTCTAATTAATTTCTACATTTTGTAATTTATAAAATGATTTTAGGTAGATATATCGAGTTAAACTCTAAAATAGCCATAGCATGAAGCTCCCAAGAAAAACGATGGGAAGCAAAATGCGTGCATTTTATATTCATTTAATAAATTGCACTTTTTAAATCGTTTATAGTAGCAGCAGCATACCCACCAAAAACATTTAACCTAAAGAGACCCGACAACTCATTCATAAAAGTCCGAAATCTTGCAAAAATATCAACAAAACGATTGTCCCGCCTCCTTATATTTTTATGTATCGTGTACAAACTTTTGTCGAACTTCGTCCCCACTATTAAATGTAGTATTGCCCGCCCCCGCCTGAACGAAAGCAAGGACAGTTCATAGACGTAGACTTTGAAAATGTGAGTCCATTATAATAATAATTTCAATAAAGTAAATATGATTAATTTGAAATGATGGTATTTATTCGGGTGCATTATTTAAAATATATTTATGTTTTATTTATAGTGTGTGGGTTAGATTGAGTTAGTTTGGGTTAGATTTGGGTTCTGAAGGTTAGTTAACACAAAATAGTTATTTTCCTGTGTCACGAAATTTTTCCGTGTCCTTGCAAAACCACTGCCATGAAACCAAAGAAGTATTCACTTCATAAATGATTTAATAGAGGTTGGTAAATGACTGCAAACATATGAGATTATCCATTAATATCACATACATAGGTAAGTATTATAAAATATTAATTAATCACATCACAAAATGGTGCCCACTGTACTACTGTGTTTCATTTACTTTTACTTACTTGTGGAAACTCAGGTTCGGATGATAATAGCTGGAGATTTTGCATACCTCACACCGCAAGACCATCGTTACTTTGATATAAAGTTTATAAAAAATATTTATAGGGAATCTATTATGTTAATATCATAGCAACCAGTCATCAAAAATAGTGTCGAAAAGAGCTTCTTTTCGACACTACTTTGCGTATCGAAAAGACTTCTTTATGATACCAAAATAGAAATAGTATATTGTGCAACAAGTGCTGAAAATAAGACTTTTCACACGAATGAGACAGTTTGGTGACACGAGCCGTAAGCGAGTGTTATAAAGTCTCATGAGTGTAAAAAGTCTTTTCAGCACGTGTAGCACACTATACTTTTTCTACGACTGCTACATACAGGGTGCCCCACTGGGAGTGTGGTAGAAAATTACATGTTATATGGGAAACATTTTTATTATTGATTTATCAGAAAATTTTGTTCCTAATGAAAGAAGCTACGTGAGTAAGAGATTCTCGCTAAACTATAACTAGGGGCACAGTCCTAAAATGGGGCCACCGGAGTAGGGTCCCTATTTTCCTAATATTTTGAAAAAGAGGCTGCGAGGGCGAAGCCCTAAAATGGGGCCCCAGGGGGGGGGGGGCGAAACTCTAGAATGGGGCCTATGGTTCGGGAGTCCCATTTTCTACAGATTTAGCAATGGAGCCCCGGGGCGAAGCCCTAAAATGGGGCCCAAGTCTTAAAAGGGGGCCCCTGGTACAAGAGTTCCATTTTCTACAGTTTTGCAAAAAGGGGCTCCCGGGGGATGAAGCCCTATAATTGGGCCCCCTTTTTTAGAGATCTGGTAATGGGACCTTTGAGGGCGAAGCTCTAAAACGGAGACGAAGCCCTTTAATCTAAATACCCGAATAAGCGTGTGAAATGTCCAGTTTTCAAGAGCAGTTGTTAGTGCGTTTTTGTCTATTTTCAGGGCAATCGTAGAAAAAAGTATATTCAACTTACATTTGCAATGAATGGTCATTGCATAATATACTATTCAGCAGCTAATAATGAAATAAAATTTCCGAAAATTTATTTCCTGAATAATTTCAAATTTGAACACGAAATTTATGAGATACCAAAAATACGCAATTTTATCCCGATTTAAACGTTTTTGTGACACATAGGGTTTTTCTGCTCTCAGTGGTTAAACGAAAAATTAAATCATACCACTGCTAGCCTAAAAATAAATTGCTTATCATTATTTTTGAGACAAATAAAAAGGAATTTTATTTAAAAACATATAAATATGACAAATATCTGGTTTGACATATTCAAAAAGTAGCTTAATAACTATTTTCTTCTATTAAATACCTATTAAAAATATATTTTCATTTCATTATAAATGCTACTATCACTGAAAAAAATCTCCTAAATAAACTGGTATATCTAGAAAAAAAAGATTAAATCTAGAGTATTGGCAATTGTAATTGGTTTACTTAGATTTGCTAAACTAGTAAATTGTTAGGGTATTTCTATAAAGCTATTGTATTAATAAGTACCCGTATTAGGTAGGTATATAATATAATTAAGGTATATGTATAAGTAAAGTATTTAGAGCAGTGCCTTCGCTGGTTTTGAAACATTACCAAGTTAGTATACTTCGAATGGGGAAGAGCCGTCGGTCGTCGACCTCCAATGTTCTCAATCTATTGGTGCAGTTACTTTACTACGTGCATACTATAAATATTTTGGGGGTAAAACAAGGCGGAACCAAGCGAAGCGACATTGCCAGATTGACATGTAAGAACTTCAGAACCGGTTTTTGATGAATCAAAAATGGGGAAAATAAGTATTTAGTGTTATAATTTAATATGAAAAAAGTATGTACAGTAACTCGTAAACTTAAAATTTGGAACTATGAATTGACTATTTTTTAGGTGTATTAATGAATATGATAAACTACCTACTACTGTAAAAGAAAGTAACAGTCTCACTGCTTTTAAACGTGCACTAGCTGCTTGCTTGAAAGAATAATATTATCTATTGGTTCACAATATTACATTACATTCTCTTTGACCGTTACAGGGTATTATTGTATTATATATATATATATATTTTATTTTTTTCTTTGTATTAGGATTAAGTTATCATTGTATAATTAGGATGTACCTATTTGAGATATATTATTATTATTATTATTAGTACCAAATTTCACGTAAAAATTCAAGCTGTCTCGTGTTCGGTCTAGGTCGAGCTCACATTCCCGCTTAATTAATAAGTAAATTAAAATATATAACATACTCCTAAACCTCTAATTTCCAGTTTATTTTATTCTAAAGATAGAAATGACCTTGTCAATATCGGAGAATAGTATTCTATAAGTATTAACCAGTTCCTTACTCTCCCAAAACGGATTGCCAGTTTGAATGATGCATTCCTGCCCCAAGGTCAATAAACCTTGTTACTGTCCCACATATTTATGCCGACAGCATACCACACCCCTTTAAAAATGAAATCGGTATTTACCAAGTGCAGATTGTTGTCAACAGAGGGCAAAATATTTTAACTGAATATTTTAAATAAAACTATATCTTTTCGCCATCTAATAGAGTTTTTGTGAGTTACTTAGGTTTGGAGAATTTCGTCCATAAGAATTATCTTAATAGTCTTTTATTCTAAAATGGTCTTATGTTAGATGGAATTGGTCATTTGCGTAGCACGCTCATCTCGATCTGCTTGTTTGCATTGCAAGTGAATTTTCATCACTAACATTCTATTGGATATTGAATAAATAAATAAATAAATAATTCTGCTTCTTTGACTGTAGATTCAAATTAGATAACACAAAGTGATTTCACACTCTCAGCCTCTCTGTGAGAGAATTCTAACTCGAGGAGGCAGTTTTAACCCCCTATGCTGTTGAATAATCTAATCAAAGCTAATGAGAACTATCCCAATATTTGTTAGCTTTAATCGAAAAACAGTTTACTTATATAGTTTTCAGTGCAAATCACTTTAACACCACAAATACTTTTATATAAAAAAAATTTGATGGAAAGAGGAAGTTATTTTATGATCAGTTCTGAATTAACAACTTTTCTTATTAATATAATCATATAAAGCAGGTGCTACTTTTAATGGCAGAGTATTTTTTTTTTATTAACGGTAACCATTTACAATTCAATACAATATACTATATATCTATTATAAACATAATTCATAAACTCATAAACTATAAACCTTTAGCAATCTGCTTAAATTTAAATTGGTGCATAATATGTGTATGCACATGTAATCGAGCAAATCGTGCTATTCTGTACTGTCATATTCGACCATATTACATCATCCATTTATTCTTTGTTGTTGACTATTGTCTATGAATTGAGCTAGTTTAGTTAGCAGCATCTAATAGTAGCCTTAAAGTTTTTTTTTAATTTTGGGCATGCACTCCATAGCGAGCGAAGGGCCATGTCACAGTGGGCCATGCCTGAAGTGAAATATTATTAGTGTTCACATACGCTACATTAGGATGTTGTCACAGTGTAGTGATAGCAATATCAGAGAGAAAATAACTAAAAGAGACATGACAGCCTGTCAATTGATTTTGTATGCGCATGTCGAAGCACAAAGGGTATAATTATCAAAATCAAAACACCATCAGCTGGTTTCAGGTGATCAGATGTCATTGTCATTAGCTTAGAATATTCTTCTCCCAATACTTAGTGGTATTGTTAATAAAAAAAAATAGACATTACCTTTTGATCTATGTCATAGATTAAGAAAGATTTGAAAATGTTTCAAAGTTTTCATTATTTGTTTAACCTTACATGCTTCTTTCTATACACCTTTTACTGTACTTTAAAAAAAAAAAATAAATAAATGACTACTTTTTGCGGCACTAAAGTGCTTTGCACCCATATTTTTTTAAAGGGGTTGGAGTTGCAAGTACATCTTTGGGTGCCAGACCAAGGCAAGTACTTAAATCAAAAAGTGAACCAAAAAACCGGAGTTCAACCCAATACCTACATTGTTTTTGACTTACATTTTTGTAACATCACCTTTCTTTAACAAAAAATCAGGCTCACTGGGCACTGGCGAAAAGTGACAAATACAATTATTCACTGAGACACACGTTGGAAAAGCAATCCCTTTTTTGAGTTCCTTTTCTTTTTTAAAAACTTTACTTGTTTCTTCTATTAGGAGATCATCACCATATTCACAAATGCTTTTTACTGAAGCTCCAGGGACACACTTTTCAATAACAAGCTTCAATATTTCTGAAAAAAAAAAAGAATATTGAATAGTGCACACTTACACTAAACTTCAGAGCTCCTTATTTTATTTTCAACCTATATAAACCAGAATAGAACAAATACACACTACTTACATACATGTATGATGTTATTTCATCCTATGATAATAAATACATTATCAAAAGTACCCTTCCTTTGAGGTACAAAGAAATAAAAACAAAAAAGGAAAAATTATTTTCCTGGGCCTTTCACTTGTATCAAAACCTGTTTATGTAGAAAAGTGGAAAGCAACTAATAGTGGATATAAAAAAATCTGAAGTATAAGGTTTCATTTTATGAATAAAATTCATTTTATCTATAAAACGTAGGATTTAATAAGTGAAATCATAAAACAATCTCCTAAACCGCATGGCATTTCGCCGCTATATTTATGCTCCATATGGGCTACATAATTTTACAGAACCCTCGGAAGAATATTTCATGGTCTGTGATTGGCAAATAAACTAGCATTCAAAAACTCACTGTTTACGATTTCACCAGCCATTTTATATTTGGTAACAACCAAATCTTCGGCAATCGTTTTTTCCGCCACATCTTTATCGTCCGCCATGTTTGCACTTTTGCTTCAGCTAGATAGCAGTGTTGCCAAAGCAAAAATGACAAACGCGGTAGACGCGTCATGTAAAAAACCATATATATAACAAGAATATATCGCGCATTACCCCTTTATGCAATGAGCTGGACGTGTAACCGACACAGAGAGATGGATATATTTTCGCCGTATGTATTTCGCATAAGTCTGTCTGGTTAGGAAACCGGTAGATATGCGCAAAATCGGATATAAACACGTTTATTGGCTACAGAGCAAGCATCGTTGTATACGCTGACGTCGTCGCCGTCGCGGTAATAAAATAAAACCGGCCATGTTGAATATCGACCTGTGATTGCTTGGTTTGTATTTTGTTAAAAGTTGGTTATTTTGGCGTTATCACAAGAATATTGCTTCCTATTCTCGTGGCGTTATATTATCGATTATAGAGCATATTATGCCCTCAAAAATGCGTGGAAAGAAGCATTGCTATATTTATATGTAATATTTACTGTACACAATAATTTTATTACGGGAAATTTTCAAGTATTTAAACTACTCTTATTATGTATTTTAAGTTCGTAATTTCAGTTTTCCTAAAAAAGGAATATTATTGCTAATAAAAGTAATGGAAAATGTACCTAATCAAATACAATTTAACCGTAAATTTTCGTTTTGACGATAATCAAAAGTGGAATATGTTTTCACGTGCATTCAAAACGCAAAAATTGCCTCCTAATATCTTATTGGCAAGAATTCATGACATGCGCAGTTCGCACCGGTTTCCCGAGTAGACCGACTTATGCCTAGTTCATATACATTCGTCCTTTAGTCTTGGCTTCACGTAATTGGCATAATGCGCGATATATTCTTATTACATATATGTAAAAAACGGTAGATTGACAATTGAAAGGGTAGATTGACAATATAACTGACAATTGAAAGGTTAGATTAACAATTGAAAAAGGGTGATATAACCCTTATCTATGGGGTAGATGTCAGAGAGAGATTGTTAGGAAATTTCTTCAATTTTACATGTTTTGCTAGTACTTTTTAATATATACAGATATGTAGTGCATTTTAAGGCCCTTTACACAAATAGAGCACATTGTAAAAAAGCGACCGCTCCTATTGATCGATCCATCTCGTTAATCTCCTACATAGATAAATATCGTATTACAATACAATAAGTCTTCGTGATGCAATCACTTTGTGGCAAGAGCTCTCGTGGTTGAGAGGCATGGCTCAAACTCCGTTGCTTTTTTTATTATTTCTTTTAAGATTATATTTCTAAACAGTTTTTTCTTGGGTTAGCACCTGGTTAGTTTCCTCTTCTTAAGCCACCGTAGCGAGCGAAGCGAGCGGGGGCCCATGCAGATCGACCAATAGGAGAGGCCGATTATTACATAGTGCTCTATTTGTGTAAAGGATTTTAAAACGCATATGTAGTACAGCAAACGAAATTATTTAATCGTATACATGGGTTTTTAATATAAGATATATAGCATAAATAAGAACAACTTATAACGAGGCAAAGTATAAACGTCTTAGTTTTTATATAAAAAAAGTTTTAATGCAGCATTAAAAAATATTAGTCTGAAACAGGAAACTCCTCAGCCCTTAGTGCCTACATGTCATTTTGTCATTATTGTGATGAAAAACAATTTAGTTAGGTGTTAGGTTAGGAGTAGTAGTAGTAAACTCTCTGATGGCATTTTTCGTAAGAAAATTCAGCCAGTAAAGATCCCTATCCAGGCTTAGCAAGAGGTAGAGCGACCCTTCTACATTGGTTACACCTTGATGGATAGAGATACTATTTTTAGAGCCCTCAGTATGTCGAGTATGTACTCCTGGGGGCTCAGACTTGTACTTGCAGGGCTTGTTTTAAGGTTCGAACACCACCGGCTGGACGTTCACAAACATAAAAATCCGATGCATGCACGGGGCTCAAATCCCCGGCTGGACGTCCGTATCTTATTCGGGGAGAAAACTATCCGGTCCCTGACCGTTCACCATGAATGCCCAAAACTAACATATATGTATATGCAGCTGGAACAAAATGGCCGATACCCGACACGTGCACTCTCGACCGAAGATGAAACGGAAGTCGTGTTATGTTAGTTAGTTAGTTAGTTTTTAGTTATGGGCTTCGCGGTTACGCATTTACCCAGAAACGACCCCTGTCCAGGCTTAGTTAGAGCTGGGGCGACCCATCCTAGATAAGTTACACCTTGGTGGACAGGCATAGTATTTTTAGAACCCCCAGTACGTCGAGAATGTACTCCTGGAGGCTCATACTTATTCATGCACGGCTTGTTTTAAGGTTCAAACACCACCGGCTGGACATTCACACACATTTAAATCTTGTAAATGCACGGTTAGAGTCTTATGCAAAGGGGCTTCACACAATGCAGATATAACCAGTTGCTGTCAGAGATACTTCCCATCTCCGCAGGGCCCACAGCCCCAATCTCCTTCAGATCACGTAATCACGTGCAATAATCTGGAAGGATCTTTGTAGGAATCGACCCTACATTAAGCGACCCACCCTAAACACTGTTCTACCCGGCCACGACTTTCCTTTCGAACCAACGGGGCCCCCAACGCTTTCTGCCGCGAATCACGTGCATTTCCCGTCAGTCAGTCAGGTGTTAGCTTAGGTCACGGTCAATATACTAGTTGACCGTGAGGCCGTGAGCTTAGGTTAGTTATTCGTTTTCGTTTCACAAGTGATCACCGTTTTATTGAATGCAGTGCAACAACACAGAGACAGATAACAACAAATGCCATCAATTAATGTACATAATAAGGTTAGTGGTACTGCTCGCGATAACATGAATCTAAATTGTACAAACATATCTAGCACAATGTCAATCTTAAACAACGTAGTAGCAAAAATTAATAGCTTAGTCAATCTCGACCAGCTATTCTTAGCATTAGGCTGGTACTCTAATATGTTGGAAGCGTGCCGAGGAAACAAGGCTGAAATTATTCAGGCCTCGTTACGCTTTTTCACATATGAATATGCTAGATTCAATGTCTAAAATGGACGAGTTTCGTAATTTTACGTATGAATCCAATTTTCAGATTGTTTTCCTCGTTGAAACGTACTTAAAACCTAACGATACGTTAAAAATTAGGAACTATACGATCGAGAGATTTGATAGGCCCGATCGACCCGGAGGAGGCGTGGCCTGCCTCATACACAGGTCGCTCTGTTATAAAAGAATCCGCAATTTGCAAAGTGCAGTAGAACACGTCTGTATCGAGACGGAGAACGGCCTGCGAGTTTGCGGGGGCTACGCACCTCCGGGTCTCCGCCTCACGGCAAATGACTTCTTTGCTTTACTTCCGCTAAATAGAGTATCCCTGCTGATCGGCGACCCCATGCAGAATGGGTCGGCACAACGAATCACAGGGGTAGATTATTAAAGAGGATAATCGAGAATAATCTGGAAATGTCCAATCACACCTAATCCTACATACCTCCAAAATGCCTCATTCCTGGACATCGCTCTTGCCCGGGGAGCGATAAGGACTACCAGCTTCAGGAGATTAACGCCTTAAACTCGGATCACCTCCCGATCAAGATTGGTTTATACTGTAGGGTTCCCTCGACGAGTAACACCGCCGTTTCGTACAAGAATCTTGACTGGAGGGTGTTCCGAGCGAGGCTGAACTAGTTAACTGTCATCGCTGAACAAATAGTGACTGTCCAAGAACTTGAAAACGAGGTAACAAAATTAACGGCAAATATCCAGCGCATCCGCGATGCTTTGTGGCCTAGAGTCACAGTGCACCCTAGGACTGAATCCCTTCCTGAACCGATCCTAAATCTCATTACCTTTAGAAACCGATTTCGACGTAGATGGCAGAGAGACCGGACAAGAGAGGGTACCGCTCGTATCAATGCACTGACGGAGGAAATCAGGATGAGAATCCGTGAGCACAGAAATCTAGCATGGCTAGACTACATAAATAGTATAAGGAGGGAAGTTGGCCAGGCGTGTCCGCGGAGGTTATACGCCAATTCCTGAAATAATGCAACATGGCCTAGACATAGTCAATGATCTAGGAGAAGCGGAAGCCTTCGCGGATTACTTGGAAAGCGTTTACAGCAAGACGCCTGACACATTACCCGAGCAACAACGTTATACTGGTTCTGTGCATATTTTCCGACAACGTAAATATCCGATTCCTCCTGCAGTATATGATAAGCGGAGAATACCCCGGCTGAAATACGCAAAGCTTTTTGTCGTTTACCGAGAAACAAAGCACCCGGCCAGGATAATATTCCGAATATAATCCTAAAAAAATTTTCAAATAAAACCATTATCCATTACATGCATATTATTAACGCGGTTATCGGGCTGCAACACTTCCCTGAATCCTGGAAGGTAGCGTGCGTGGTACATTTTCTTAAACCAGGCAAAGACCCGACTCTCCCGGCCTCCTATCGGCCAATATCACTACTGAACACCCTGGGAAAGATGGCTGAGAGGCTTATTTTACCGAGTGTGAACAGGGTGGTAGAAGAATTGCAAATATTGCCTCAAGACACAAAATAGGGGGGATATTTTGTGCCTCAAGAGCAATTCGGCTTCCGAAGAAGGCATGGCACCGTCATGCTTGCTACAAAAATAGCTACTGACAACTATGACGGCTTTAAAAACGTCAGTCCACCGCACTTTTACTGTTGGACATAGAGAAGGCGTTTGACCGGGTATGGCACGATGGGCTGCTGTACAAGCTTCTAGCGAAGTACAGCATGCCACTGTACTGGGTAGAGCTCATCGAGTCATACATTGCCGGGTGCACCTTCACCACACGAATTGGCACACGAACGTCAACCAGTAGAAAATTACTGGCCGGAGTACCACAGGGTACGGTACTTTCGCCGCTACTCT
>MU191740.1:0-27231 GCA_016904865.1 Pissodes strobi
TACTTATTGAGGCCGCCGATTTTTTGCCAGAGTGGGCAAACCCAGAGACATGTGAAAATAGGGTAAGTTATTATTCAATTTAGGTATAGTAAGAATGAGTCTTGTGATATAAAAAATACCTTTAAAGTTTGAGATATGACTCGAATTTGCAGCACCACTTCACAAAAGCTCTAGGAATATAAGCAATACACACTTGAAAACAAGGTATGTGGCTAACCTAAGAATAAGTTTGCCTAAATATGCAACAACTTTGTTTGAGAAAAGATCCTACTACATGCGTATAAAGGTGTTTAACTGTCTTCCAGTAAGCATGGAAGGCATTAGACGCTATGCAAATTTTAAGCAAACCTTAAAAAAGTGCTTTAGTTCACATACGTTTTACAGCACTGATGGGTTTCTTGTGCACCGTTAGCACATGGATTATTGCGGGAGGGGTGGACTGTGTTTACTGCTAGCATTTAGTAATAGTCGTTTTATTTCGCCATAATATTGATCTTAGGTGCCCATATGTGTGTGCTATCTTTTGAACACTTTTCTGATTTTTTTTTTATTTTATTAACACATTCACTTTTACAAGAATAAGTGCAAATAAGATACAAACTAAACTTAAACTAGAATTGGCCTTTTGGCAGAAGTTTTAAACTTTGGTCAATATTTACTTTGCACACTTATTGGCTACCACAAAAATAAAAATACTGACATATTCTACGTTACTTCTCTTACCATCTCCCACACATTAAATGCTGCGCAAATGTTTCTAGTTATCAGAAAAAAATAACAAAGTTTACAAAATGCAGTTATGTTAAACCATCCGACATGTTCCAAACTTATACTATCTCGCTCTCGCACACTCATTATTTCACCTTCTCTTTTTTAACACAACGCAACGGTCCAAACGGATCTGAAAAATGCAAGCAAAAAGCAAGGCAGGCGTAATAGCGATACAAGAATAAGTGAGGCGCCTAGATTCAAAACCGGACAGATCCATTCTAAGAGAAAACGAGAAAACCGCAAAAAACTGTAATTTCTTAAAAAAATTGCGGAAGGGTCTTATTTTTTTGTGGCCATTTGGAAAAAATGATAATGAATGAATTTGGAAATTTTTGTTCTTTATGTATGAAAAATAGCCCTTATTTTGAAAAAAATTAGATGGATTTGTCCACCTTTGAAACTTATCAACAAGGATCTGTCCGGTTTTGATGGTTATTAAAAACTCTTTATTAATAATTAGAAATTTTTAATATTGCAAATATCAGTAAAAGAGAAAACAAATTATTTTAACTTAAAAAAACATATTTAAAAAAAAACATTAAGGTTTATTCATCATTAAAACACAACTTTTACTCTGTTGATGAGTTTATAACCACGCCTCTGAATATATGACATATGTGCTCAGATCCTGATCAAGACTTGCTCTAGTAAAATTTATTGTAGTGTAGGTGCATTTTATTTTATTATTATTGTATCCTTAACCAGCCTATGCCCATGTTATGATATCCTAAATCTATACTTAATAGCATATTTGTCTATATTTATACGGTTCTGTCTGTCTGTCATTTTAAATTATGTTGACTTGTGGGTGGTAGGTTTGTATTGTTTCTATTGTTATTTTGTTTTCTGTTTCTTAGTGATTGAACCTTATTTTTAACAACTCATGTACTTCATTATTCTTAATTTTATGACTTGTGTAAGACTGTAAAGTTATTGACACCAATAAATTATCTATCTATCTATCTATCTATCTCTAAAATGAATAGATTCTGCAGTACCGTGTTTACAGTTCATGCGTCAAAGCGATACTAAATAAAATAAGGTTCAAAAACCACATGAGGAACGTTGAACGGATTTGTCTACTTATGAAATTCACCGACCAATTGTTATTGAAGGATTTGTCCGCATCTGGTCACAACTGGATTTGTCCTCTTTTGTTCTGATTGCCGTAGGGATTTGTCCACGTTTGAAACTTACGTCAAATTTTTATGTGAAATTCTAATGTGATCTGTCCACCTTTGCTTTCCATTTGTATGTAGATCGGTAGACAAGGTGATTGCGATTGCAATGCTATCAAAAACCGCGAAATTTAAAAAATGGGATCTGTCCGGTTTTGAATCTAGGCGTCTCAAGTAATAGTAGTCTCAAAAAAACTTTTACCAGCTTCTTTTCTTAAAAACCAAAAATATAACTGTTTTCTTTTGCATTTTAAAATGATAACATTTCTGGCACGTCAACATGACACTATTTCAGCTTTCAGCATTTCGATTTCTTAAATTATGTGATCTAGCATCTAGTTAGCTTAGCACGGCTCAGCCAGCTGTCATTCTACGAATAGGTGTTGCCAAGTGTAATTTCTGTTCGGTTCTAAAATACGGTATCTTGTTGGATACATTCAACCAACACTTTATACATGGTGATTCAGAAGTACTTTGTATTTATTAAAATAATAAATAATAATAATAATAATTCGCTATTTTGAGTTACGCAAGACGCTCGCTATTTAACGACCAAAAGAGAGAGAGACAAATGCGCCCTTGTTTGGTATATTTGGATTAGTTAAGAAAGTACCACGCGTAGCGCGCTGGTTTTGTTAATTTGAGATAGTTATGGTTTTGTGTTAGGCGGGGTTGGTCAAGCGCATAGCGCGCTCGTCTCAATGCTCTTGTTTGGTTAATTAAGGTTACTTTCGATTATTTTTGCTTAATCTGGGATACCGAAGACAAGCCCGCTTGTCTCTTTATTTTGCCAAATTAGGGTTAGTCTGGGTTAGTTTTGATTAGTTTGGGTTAGTTTTGGTTAGTTTGGGTTAGTTTTGGTTAGCTTGGTTAGTTTGGGTTGGTTTTGCTTAGCTTGGGTTAGTGAAGAGATAAGCGCGCGTAGCGCGCTTCCCTCTTTACTTTGCTTAATTAGGGTTAGTCTGGGTTAGTTTGGGTTGGTTTTGCTTAGCTTGGGTTAGTGAGGAGACAAGCGCGCGTAGCGCGCTTGTCTTTTTACTTTGCTTAATTAGGGTTAGTCTGGGTTAGTTTTGGTTAGTTTCGGTTGGTTTTGCTTCGTTCGGGTAATAACTGGTTAATTAGGGTTAGTCTGGGTTAGTTTTGGTTAGTCTGTGTTGGTTTTGCTTAGTATGAGTTAGTGAAAACACAAGCGCGCGTAGCACGCTTGTCTCTTTACTTTGCTTAATTAGGGTTAGTCTGGGTTAGTTTTGGTTAGATTCAATTCGTTTGGGTTGGTTTTGCTTAGTTTGGATAATGAAGACACAGTCAGATCATTGGGGGCGAAGGAAAATGATAGAAATTGACGAGGCGAAAATTGAGAAAAGAAAATTAATCGGGGACTATACAAAGTGATTCCACGTTTTTTGGAAAAATGCAGCTGCGCTTTACCCATTAGTGCTTCATCCATTTCCATGTAAGTAATTTCAATAATTGATATTCCATGCACCTGCCCTGGGACATTTACCTACTTGAAAATCAAGAATGTTAGTCAAGTGTGACAACATTGCAAGTAAATTTTCATCATTAACGTCAAATTGGGAGAGTTCGCGTTTAAATGTCTTCCTAAATGGCCTCATTTATGATTTTTATTTTTCAATTTTTGGCGTCAAATGTGTTTTGCGCAATATGTAACGTGTTACAAAACACTTCTAATACTGTCTTCTACACGTCACATAAAAAATTTTTGCAAAATTCGAAAAGTGCTCAAAGTAAATATTTACCTAAACTTTTCTTTAGACACACCAAAGAACTCAAGTTGACTAGAAAATTTGTTTACATTTCTGCTAATTCTGTTAACTGGATTAAACATAAAATTCCTGATTGAATGTGCTTCGAGTTTTAGATTTTATATCTTGACTTTTGCTTGTTTGTTTATTTGTTTAAATCCTAGTATAATGTCCTCTCTCTGTAAAGTATAGTTCTCTATGTAGTAAGTCATGTTTTTTTGTTAGAATAGGAATAGGGATATAATTGATGACGCAAGGCGTAACAACCAAAAAGTCAATAAATGAGTTTGAATTTATAAATATTAAGTTTACTACAGAAAACGACGGAAAATTCAAACACTTTTTCTTCCAAGGGCTGGTCAAATCTATCAACAGACCTCCACCCAGACCCACAATTACATAAAATAATTCTTCCTTAAAATAATAATTAAAGTATCGCCATGAAAGTGTTGGTCGGGAGAGTATTTAGATACCAGCACACAATTAAAAATATCAACATGTTCGATATGCTTCAACCGGTGCTCAGACATGAAACATAATAATAATTATACTGGGTGATCATTGAGTGTGTCATTGCCATGTGGTTCAAGTTCATTACCAAGGGATTAACTAAGTTCATATGCTGGTATTACTTTGCGTAACTTAGTGTGCTTCTTATCAATTATAGATCCAATCCGTTTTATTAACCCCTCAAAGTTTTCACAAGTCATTTTAGCAAACATTTTCATGTGAATGTAGTCTGTTTTAGAGATAATAAAAAAAGAGTTAAAAGTTACTGCCAGGTCAGTATTCATATTTTGTCTTTCCCCATACAAACTCTGAACAACTGGAACATTTTATTAATACTTATATTATTTGTTTAAATTAATTTATTTAAATTTTAAATTTAGTACAGTACAAGCATTGCTCAAATGGTACATCACGTGGCTTAATATAGATAGATAATTAAGCAATATACTTTAGATGTAAGAGAACATCCAATTTCTGATGATTTTTCTGGTTTCATGAACAATTTAAATACCCAAATCTCCTCAATTTTCATTTCAAGTAATGACCATGAAATATTGTTGTTGTATGACTGCATATGTTTCTATGATTTAGAACAAATCAACAACGTTTCTAATTGTAACAAAATGATATTGGACCTTGTTTTTTCCAACTCCCAAGACATATTGCTGTCTGAGTGGAAGCAACCTCTGATTTCAATTTGACGCGCACCATCCTGCATTGATGATTAATTTTTCTGATGTCGAAGCAATTTGCATGCAGGATGAGAATGTATCTACTTTAGATTTTTTAAGGCCGATTATGTAAAAATTAAAGACAATTTGAAGAAAGCTGACTGGCAAGTGCTCAATTCACCACTAGCAACCATTGACGCTAAAATTGAGTACTTATACTGTAATTAATATGTATATACCTAAAAAACTGTGCCAGGACATTAAATTTCCCAATTATTTCAACAAACGGTCAAGTTCATAAAGGATAAAAACAAAACCTTAGACAGACTTAAGAGAATCAAGGGACAGAATGACCATTGTAAGATTCAGCTGGATCAGGAATATAAAACTTGAGAAACCAGGCGAAACTGAGTATTGAAAGGGACTATGATGCATTCATTCATTCATCGCAGCAAAACTTTATTAGGAATCCTACATCTTTCCGGTCCTACCTGCGGTCGATATGATGTTATCTGGATATCCTGAGCAGATGCAGTACAGTGGTCCATAATGTAACTCACAGAGCCAATATGTTCTTCATAAATTGATGATGGCGACGAAGGAGGTATATATGCACAACAGAACACATAATTTATTTATTTATCAACGGGAATATCCCAATTTTACAAAAAGTCAATTTTACAAAAATTAATTAATGGTCTAGTCTAAGAATAAAATGTTAAAAAAATTAAGTACACCATATATGAGACAATATATAAATGACAAACGAGTTATAAAGATACAAACTATACACTTAACTATAAAAACAACAATGGACCACAAAATGATAAAAGCCTAGGCTAGCAATCTATTGACTATTAAGTGCTAAGGGAGTACATTCTATTATGGATGAGAATTGACCATAATTGGTGCAATGGTTTTCAATATGAAATGTATTCACAACTCTAAGTGATCTAGGAGGAGCATGAATATGAACAAGTTGCAGGAGGTCACTACAATCTATACTGTTATTAAGTATTTTATAAATAAAGATTCTATCAAAATCAATTCTCCTTTCATTTAAGGACTTTACATTCAACATATTCAAGAGATGATCATAAGTACAAGTTTCAACATCAAGTCCCAATCTAAATCTAACATGACACAAAAATTTGCGTTGCACTCTTTCTAGTCTGTCCCTATGACATTGATAGTATGGTGACCATATACAAGTATTATTCTCCAGTTGAGATCTAACTAAACACAAATACAAACTTTTAAGAGCAAATACGTTTTTGAAATCTTTGGTGTGCCTTTTACAAAGCCCAACATTTTTAGAGCTCTATTATACAATATGATTCACAAAAGTTAGTTTGATGTCAAATATAATTTTTAGATCCTTAATAATTGTAGTTACACTATTAAGCAGAATATTTTGTATATAATATGAGTTAAGTTGTGGGCTGGATTTTCTGCCAAATTGTATATATGTATTTACACTTACTTATGTTAAGGTGCATATTATTATTTTCTCACCATTCCTCAAAACGTTGAAGGTCTTCCTGCAAAAGTACCGATGCATCGGGTGAGTCAAACACTTTAAATACCTTTAAATTATCTGCATACAATAAAACATTACTATGTTGAAAACAGTCAACAATATCATTTATGAAAATATTAAAAAGTAGAGGGGCGAGATTACCCCCTAGTGGAACTCCAGATGTTACATTATAATCACCAGACATAGATGTTCAAATTTTAACTCTTTGCTTGCGACCTATCAAATATGATTCAAGCCACTTCAGCAATACACCATTCACGCCATAATCAGAAAGCTTCTGCAGCAAAACACCAAAATCAACTCTGTCAAAAGTCTTCTCAAAATCTGTATAAATGGAGTCGACTGCAAATCCATTCTCAAGTGCTTTAGAAATTACTTGTTCGAACAATAGTAAATTTGTTGCTGTTGATCTACCTTTTGAAAAGTCATGCTGCTTGTCAGAGATGATATTTTTAAAACACTGACAAAGAAATTCATTACCAATACATATAAATATTTTGGGAAAATGTGACATTATAGTTATTGGCCGATAGTTAGTAACCTCATTTCTTGAACCATTGTTCTTATAAATTGGACAAACAAATGATATTTTCCATACATTGGGAAATATACCTAACGACAGAGATTTGTTGTATATTAACCAAAGAGGCCTCGATAATGCAAAAGCACAGTTCTTTATAAATATGGGGGCAATACCATCAGGGCCAGGACTTTTTTTATATCTATATTTGACAAATGTTCCAATATATCACTTATCTTAATATCTTAATAACCATTTATATTGACGTTGATTGAGCATGAAGTAGCATTAACAAGCCTTTCATTTTCATTTGGTTTTCCATAAGCCAATGAGGAAAAGTAAGAAAACAAACCAGCAGTGCCTTCCACATTATCACTTACTTCACCGTTATAATTAAGACAGACAGGAATGCCATTATCTGTTCGATAAATGCGTACGTAGTTCCAGAACGATTGTGGGTCGGTGGTTACTTTATTCTCAATTTCACTCACGTACATGTTATAACAAGATTTTGCCTGCCTTTTCATAGATCCCTAAGACTACAAAAACTATAATATTCATCAGCATACGTATGTTTATATTTTTGTAGGCCAATTTTTTGTTAAAAATATTGGTTTTCAGCTCAGTGCTAAACCATGGTGGAAATTTATATTTACTTTTAATACTAATTTTAGGAACAAATTGAGTAATAACATTATTTAGAATCTGATAAAACAAATACACATTATGCTCAACATCACCACATTCATAATGCATACTGTCAACGTTCACACCAACCTTGAGTTTCTCTACGGTATTATTAGGTACAGAGTAGATGGTAGGTGTGTATGATGCCCTGACTGCTGTGAGCACTTCGCCACCCCTCTCTTTGCCTGTCTGAATGGTATTACGATCCTTTCGGTAAACCACAAAGTTGCTCGGGAAAAGTTCCTCAGTTAGAATAGCCTCATTAAGCCATGTCTCTGACAAAACATCATCATCAGTCAACCATCTCGTGTCCACTGCTGGACATAGATCTCTCTCATTCTTCTCCATGCATCTCGGTCCTGTGCTGCCTGCATCCAGTTACTGTGACAGAGTTTCCGATCATCGGTCCATCTTGTCGGTGGACGACCTCTGTTTCGGTAGGCTTGTTGTCTCGGCCTCCACTCTAATATTCGTTTCGTCCATCTGTTGTCCCTCATTCTGGCGACATGCCCTGCCCAATTCCACTTGAGGGTTGTTATCTTCTCTACCGCGTCTAGAACTCCTGTTCGGCGTCGAATTTCTCGGTTTGGAATTCGTGGTCTGAGAGAGATACCCAACATGACGCTTTCCATAGCCCTTGGTGCTACGCGAATTTTGTGCACTATTTTGTTCGTAAGAGTCAAGGTCTCTGCTCTATAGGTAAGAACTGGCAGCACGCACTGATTGAATGTTTTCCTTTTAAGGTTTACTGGGATATCTGATTTGAAAACATAATTTAGTTTGTCGAAAGCTACCCAGGTCAATCTAATGCGGCGGTTTAGTTCAATGGTTTGGTTATCTCTTCCAAGGCAAATCTCGTGTCCTAGGTATTAAATGGGGTTAATAGAAGCATGGTAGAGGCCATACGGATGCTGGAAGTGGACAAGAAACGTTACTTAGACGATCTTTCTCGTCTCCGGCACCAATTAGACGTTTGTACCAATCCACCTTCTCACAGTAATAATAGAAGGAACTCCACTAAAGATACATCCGCTAAGCCAGCGCCCCTTCAGAGTGAGAAACGGGATAGGAGACCCCAGCTGCTAATAATTGGTGATATGCCTAGTGTGAGAGGCTGCAGCGCCTTGCTAAAATCTTACACCAGCGGAAGGTTTGACATTAACAGCCAGCTGAGGAAGGGACTCCTATTAACCGAAATTATCGCTGAAACTTTAATCTATGGAAAAAAATTTTCTAAAGAAGATTTCATTATTCTGTTTCCAGGCTGTGGAAATGCTTTGCGGGGTGCCCCGATTCAAAATGAGAGTTTACATGACCTACGAGCATTATCATCTAAGAGTAATCTCATTGTAATTGGTTCGCCGTTTGCGTCAAATCGCAAGGTTTTAAACAATTATATCCATGAATTTAATTCTGTTATTCATGGATTTATTCACAACAATATTGATGATTCAACTTTTTTAACAATGGACAGTTTCATGCACGTTGACGAAAGATCGCAATACGGCGAACCAAGCTTTAATGGTAAGAAACTATTATGTAAGTTTATTAGTTCGCATTTTCTATCTCTCGGTGCCAAAGGTAAAGTTACGCAGTGACCATGCATGTGGGACAACCAACGCGTATAACCAATTTTACTGCTACTATTATTGACTATTTGTATACTAATATAGGGTCCGACAATGTTACGTGTTCTGTTCTGGGCGCGGGATTGTCCGATCACGAGGCTGTGCTGTGTAGTGTGAATGTTTCTTGTGGTAATCTTGAGGCCGCACAAAAGCGTGGTAGGCTGTTTACACGGCGTAACTATAGTAGGTTCTCTCAACTGTGTGCGGTTGAAAATTGGGATGATATACTGTGCCATGGAGATCCCCTTGAACGCTTTCATCAGAGAGTGGTTAGTATTTTTTATATGGCTTTTCCCCTCAGACTAATTAAAAAAAGGAAGCGAAAATCATGGATCACTAAAGGTTTTAAAGTGTCTGCGAGGAACATGCGTTTCTTGCATAAAATGCGTAAATACTGCTTGTCTGATGGTGGCTTTATGAGATATTACCGTAGGTATAGGGGCATATATAGAAAAACAATAGCTAAAGCAAAGCTTAACTACTTTTCTCGGCGTATTATAAATTCAAAAAATAAACAGAAGGAAAGCTGGAAGATTGTTAATGAGTTGAGGGGACGGAATGGAGTCTTCTGTCGATCTAGCTTGTCGTGTGACCAGCTAAACACTTTTTATTGTACGATAGCATCTCGGCTGGGTAATGGGATTAACACCAATAGAGATGCGTTGAGTTACCTGCGACATGTATCCCTACATGAATCATTCTTTTTTCGACCCACTGATGTTGATGAGGTGAGGGACATATTCGCGGATATGAAAAATGCGACTACATCTGGCTGGGATGGCGTGTCGCTCAATGTGTTGATTGAGCTCCCTAACTCCGCACTTTTGACATTAGCGGAAGCCATTAATGCATCCTTTACAACGGGCTTTTTCCCCCATTGCCTTAAAAGAGCTAATGTTGTTCCAATTTTTAAGGGCCTGATGATCCCTCTAGTTTTAGGCCGATATCGTTAATTCCGACTTTAGCCAAGATAGTTGAGAGGCTTGTTAAGGTGAGGCTTGTTCGATACTTGGAAGCTATGGGAGTGTTAAGTGAGGCTCAATTCGGGTTTCTCGCATCAAGGAACACCAGCGATGCCATGTTTTCACTGTTGGAGAGTCTTTACCTGCATCTGAATGACAATGACGGTGCTGCGGCGGTATTCTGTGATCTGTCCAAGGCATTTGATTGCGTGGATCACAGAATATTGCTGAGCAAATTGGAATTTTATGGTATCAGAGGTATGGCTTTGTCATGGTTTACTTCCTATTTATCAAACCGTGTCCAATCTGTCATTGTGGACAACAAGGGGTCGAGGCTCTTGAATGTCGGATCGGGGGTCCCACAGGGTTCTGTCTTGGGTCCCCTCTTATTCTTAGTGTACATAAATGATCTTTCGGACCTGAACATCTCGGGTAAATTTACAATGTTTGCAGACGATATCACGGTGCTTTGGAGCGGGAGGGATCCTGCTTGCTTGGGAAGAATTGTGAGTGGGGATCTATCTGAAATCAAGAAATGGTGTGATGCAAACTATCTGACGCTGAATGTATCGAAGACACACCTGATGATGTTTAGATCCAATGTCCGCGATGTCTACCTCGATTCTGCTCTGATGACTGGAGTACAGGTGAACAAGTTTTTCGGGATTTATATTGATGAAAGACTGAAATTCGATCAACATGTATATAATCTGAATATTAAATTGTCTAGAGGATGTTTCGCATTGAGGGTTATGGTGTCTGAATTGGATCTTGCCATTGTAAGAAGTGTATATTTTGCTCTCATAGAATCCCATTTACGATATGGTATATGCTTTTGGGGTTCTTGTTGTGACCAATTATTTAACTCAGTCTTTGTCTTACAGAAGCGAGCGCTACGTGTTTTGTGCAGAGCAAATAACAGAGACTCTTGCAAGCCGCTCTTTATCTCACAAAAAATTTTAACACTTCCGAGTATATTTATTCTGGAGACAGTATGTCTAATACACCGGAAATATAAAAGCCTAATCAATGATGATTCTCGAGCATACCCTACGCGCCGGCCGTATGTAATCCCTCTTCCGATACCTACTTCATCCGTTACGAAGAACTCATTGATATTTAATGGCAAAAAGCTATTTAACCACCTCCCAGCCAAATTGAGGCAAATTACTGACACAAGAAAGTTTAGAACAAAGGTGAAAAATTTACTTGTTGAGAGAGCCTACTACTCAATTGGAGAATTTTACAGCTGCTCTCAGTGATGTCCGTGCGTTCTCGGCAAATGCTTTGTAGTTTTAATTGTATTTTCATGTAATTTTTTTTTATCATTGTGACCATTTGTGGAGAGTTATGGATTTTACGTGTTTTTGGGGCTTATTGTGGCTTATGGAGTATTGTGAGGAGAGGTTTCTTGACCCCACTGTTTGTTTACTTGCGTTTTGTTTTCTGCTCGACCATATGTATTTTTACCTCCGTGGCATGTCTTTAGTTTTAAGTTTTGAGATTTATATATATTTAGCTAAATGTCTTAATAGGCTACTATGTAACATAGGAGCGCCTACTTGCAGAATAGCTTTTAGGAAAACTACTGTCGACGAATATTTTATGATACTAGTGTGTGTAATTTTATAGTTTGCTACATTGTTTTTGTTTTATTTGTATTACTTTAGTTGTATGTAGTAAAGCTTTGTCTACAAAATGTATATTTTTATGACATTAAAGTATATTTTGATTTGATTTGATTTGATTTGAAGTAGTCTGATCGATGGCTGCTGCAGCAATGTTTATGCTTTCGCTGAGTATTAGATTTGTCATAATTTGTGTTTTAGACATATTTATTTTCAATCCTACTTCTAGGGAGGAACGGTGGAGTCTGTTCAGTAAGTCTTCGTCTATGCGGTCCGTTATTAGTACAATATCATCCGCAAATCGAAGGTGGTTTAGATTTTCTCCTTTTATATTGATACCTTTTTCACTCAGATTCGCCCTCTTGCATGCATACTCCTAACAGTGTGGTGAACAGTCGTGGTGAAATGGTGTCTCCTTGTCGAACTCCGCGTTGTATGGGGAATTTTTCAGTTTGTCTATCATCCTGTCTAATACTTGCTGTGGCGTTCCGATATATATGTTTAATGATGTTTGTATATCGGTGGTCTATACGACATTCTGTTAAAGCTTCTAGCATTTTTCCGTTACTGATTGTGTCAAAAGCCTTTTCGTAATCCACAAGTATCAGTACTAGAGGCTTGTATTCGACATACTTTTCTATCATATTTTTTATTGCCAATAGATGATCACTTGTTCCATATCCAGATCTAAATCCGGCCTGTTCTCGTAATTGATAGAATTCTAATTTATTTTCTAGCCTTTTTGTCAGAACTTTGGTGAATAATTTGTAGATGTTTGAAAGCAGGCTGATCGGGCGGTAGTTTTTAAGGTCTGTGATGTCCCCTTTCTTATGCAGTAGGATAATTACTGCGTTATGCCACTGAGTTGGAGTTATTGCTTCAATTAGACATTTATTAAAGAGGCTTACTAGAGCCTGTAGGAGTTTTGTGCCAGCCAATTTCATAGCCTCAACCACTACTACTCCATCTTCACCAGGAGATTTATTGTTTTTCATTTCATGGGGTGCTTTTCTTACTTCATTCGATGTTATGTCTGGAATTCAGAGCCTTGGTTCATCGCTTGGGGCAGTGTGTGATTTTCAGCATGTTGTCTCTGTTCTTCATACAGCTGACCGTAAAAGTCTTCTATAACGTTCAGAATGTCTTCCCGGTCGTAAATAATTCGCCCTTGACTGTTTTTTAATCTATGAATGGTTTTTCTTCCAATTGACATATTTTGTCTAAGAACTTTTAGGCTTTTGTTTTCTTCAATTGTCCTTGCTGTCTCTCTGGTGTTGTGCTGTCTAATGTCTTTTCGAATTTCCTTCTGTATTTCCTTATTTAGGTGTTTCAATAGGTCCAAGTTTTTATCGTATTTTTGCTTTAGTTTTCTTCTTTTATCCAAAAGGTTCCTGGTATTTTGACTTAATTTGTTATTTCTGTTTTTAACCACGGTACAGCATTCTTTTTCAGCCTCTTTTATATCATTTACTATATTTTTGTTCATTTCTTCTATGTCTGTCTCTTCCATGTAATCTTGTGCCGCCAAATTTCGGGTCACGATTTGTTGATATTTCGCAATGCTCTCTGGCGACTTCCAGTTTTTACTCTTATTTTTAAGAATCATTTTTGTTCTTTCCTTCTTAACATTAAATCATGCCTTCGCTCGGATCATTCTGTGGTCGCTTCCGACCGAAATTTCACTCAGTACCGTTATATCCTAAATGATATCCCTTCTGTTTGTGATTATGAAGTCAATTTCGTTTTTAGTTCTTCCGTTTCGGTTCATCCGTGTCCATTTGCGTTGGGGCTTCTTTTTGAAAAAGGAGTTCATTGAAAAAAGGTTTTCCTGATGCAAAAAGTCCAAAAGTCTTTCTCCCATTTCGTATCTTTCTCCATAGCCAAAGTTTTCTAAGCTGTTTTTGCGTTATCCTGCTTGAAACCCGGCTTAGCATTGAATTATTTGTGTGGTCTGCAAAGCTATTCTGACCGACTCATAAAAATCTTCGATCTCCTCGTCTGGATGACTCGTTGTTGGTGCATATACTTGTATAATTTTGAGGTTGTATCTTGGATTTCATCTGAGAACCAAATAAATAACTCTGGGTGATACACACTTTCAATCTTCTCTAGGTTGGGTATATGTTTTTTTATGAACGAAGAAGCCGACACCGCCATATGATGAGTCTTCCTCTCCTTTGAAGTGGAACTTGTGGCCGGACCTCAGAGTGATCTGATCTTCTCCTCTACGTTTCACCTCGCTAATACCGACGATATCCCATTTGATGTTATTAAGTTCCTCTTCCATTTCTGATAGTTTTGCTTCTGATGAGAGAGTTTGGACATTATATGAGTCTATATGCATAAGTTGTCTTCCTTGGTGGCCTGACTTTCTTGGCACCCTCTGCTCCAACTCTGTTCTGACCGCCACTTTGGTCAGGGACATTGGAGCCGCCGGAGACTGAGGGCCATGTGTAGGATGTATCTTCCATGAATCAACGAATGAGGGGAAAATTTTGGCCTTTTTCGCTGCCACGCTGGCCAATGCGGGTTGGTAGCGGGTCTTCTTGAAAACAACATTTCCTTTGTTTCCCGGTGGGATGGTTATACCGCCATGGTTCGGTCGACAGCGCTTCTTTTGTTTTCTAGCAGGGTGCACCGGATGACCGAAGTCATCGCTCGAGCAGGCGAGGTTGTCGTTAGGGTTGGCTTATTTTGACCAATATCTAGCTATCACCCCTTGCAACCCCCTGACAAAAACGCGAAAACATAAGATTATTCAAAACAATACTTTTTACGCTTACATAGAATGATAACCCAAACTAACCAAAACTTTTTTAATTACGATGAAAAGATGTTAAAATCACAAATTTAATGATGTGTATTTTGTATTTATGCAAAATATCCAGTCCTAACTTTTTTTTGTGGAAATCATAATAATTGCATTCTGTAGGAAAGTTCTATTTAAGATTACAAGTACATATATATTTTATTAACAACTTGAATTTTTTCTTATATGATAATTAGGATTTTTCTATACTATAGACTGGGCTAAAAAGCACGAGAAAATTAAAATAAATAAGATGTCAAAAATATTTTCTCTTTCTTTCCTACTTTAGAACACAAATGCGGGACCTTTAATAAAATTCTTTAAGCCACATAAAATGTAGTTATGGTTTTTAAGTTTAATATCTCAGAAATCGTCATTAGAAAAAGAGGAAAAGTTATATGATATTATCCATGATTTGAAACGGACTGAAAAATGCAGAATACTTATACCTAGTGTTGAATTAAAAAGAGCTAAATTCAAGTTGTCTCGCATTCGCGAAGTACCTTCATAGTTCAAAATATTTTTAAATGTGTACCTTTGATAACTAAGAACCTTTTGCTTTTAAAGTTTTTTCTATCTGTACTAGCTTGCAAGATTTCAAAGATTTACACCCTAATGGTCACGCGATAAATTTGATAGATATCCAAAACCATTAAGCAGTATTACAGAGGACTGTAAAGTAAATACTTACCACAATAATTCATTATCTACTACTTCTAAATGTATTTCATATTTTTAAAGAAATCGAGATAAACGATGCTTACAATTTAATTTACTGACCGAGCGGTAAAAGTACTGGCAGCATTACCTGACATTTTGTTAATAGGTACAATTAATCGGTATTTAAAATGCAAACGGTAATTTCTTTAAGTAACGGTTTTATGATTATTTTTTATTTATTTATTTATTAAACGGGAAACCCCCATTACTAAATAACAACAGTATACAATATGGTTATGTCAATATAAATTTACAAAATCAAATAAAAAAATTCTAGAATAAGTAATTCCAGAACAATAGGTAGCAGCCATACTAAAAATAATAACCAAATTACAAGAACATTAATACTGGTATAAAATGGCAATATTTTAGTGATAACGATACCAACAGCAATAATGTTACATCAAAGTATCCTTAGCAGAGAGGAATACTCTGGAAAGAACACTGAAAAACATCCAATATATCCTCTCCATTTAAAAACTCCAGAGATTAGCCCAGAAAAGAATGTCTGCCATAATTTGTTCTGTGAAAACTAATGGAAAATAAATTATTATGCCGTAGCGTTCTTTGCGGAACTGAAAAATTTATTTCCGATAGCAAAAATGGACATGATATAATACCAATTAGTATTTTATAAATGAGAGAAATGTCATAATCCTTCTTTTATCCAGGGTAAGCAATTTTAGTTTATGCAAAATAAGAGAGTAGTCATGATCAGCAATGAGATTCAAATTTAACCTATAATTACAATATCTCAAGAATTTGTTTTGTATTCTGTCGAGTAATTACTTATAAACATTATACTGTGGCGTCCAGATAATTGAACCATATTCAAGTTGTGATCTGATCAAACCAACATACACTGACCTCACAGCTTCCAGAGGGAGATCCGTACAATTTCTTAAAGTAAATCTCAACATTCTCTGAGACTTAACCACCAACTGATTGATATGCTAACCAAAACCCAGATTAGAATTAGCCAGTTCCCTGTTTTTCAGCAAATAACCATCTATTTAATAGGAGGATGGGATCTTATTTTTCCTTTTATTAAAAGCAATTTTAAAGCATTTTTCAACTTTCAAATCTAACAAGTTTAACTTACACCATTCACACAGGTAATCTAGATCACCCTGAAGTAAACTAATATCAGTAACATTCAGAACCAATGAAAATATTTTGAGATCATCAGCTAACATAAAAAATTCACAATATTTTTTACAATCTTTGAGGTCATTGACAAAGAGACTAAACAGCAAAAGAGAAAATGCCACTCTGAGGGCTGGGTTTAACTTCTCAAGCAACAACAAGTGATTAACTCTGTCAAATGCCTTGGAGATGTCGGTATATATGGCATCAACCTGATCCAAGACATCCGATAGTTTACTGTTGTAAACAAGTAGATTGGTTACCATAGATCGACCTCCCCTAAGGCTAAGCTGCTGCTCAATTATAATCTCTTTACAATGCCAATTCAAAAAGCCATACACTCATCGAGTCATATCTTGCCGGACGGACATTCTCCACCAGGATCAGCAAACAAACCTCCAGGAACAGAACTCTGTCAGCAGGTGTGCCGCAGGGTACCGTATGGTCGCCGCTACTATTCAGTCTTTTTATAGCAGACATCCCGTCTCATCCTAATACCTGTAAAGCCCTGTTCGCTGACGACACAGCGATATATTCCCGAAATCCTATAGCTGAGGTAGCGAAATTAAGTATAAGTGAGCACATGGATATCTTGATTCCATTCTATGAAAGGTGGAAGATTAATCTCAACCCTTCAAAAACTGAATTAATCATAATCTCCCGGAAAAGAAAAGACATCGCTATTACCCCCCTTTTAATAGGTAACACAGCCATCTACCCTAAAGACAGGGTAAAGTATCTTGGCCTAACCCTCGATAGTAAGCTGAATTTTAGTAAGCACATCGAGGCAATCGTTGGAAAGAATGAAGGGATAAAGAAGGGACTAGGACTCCTGATAGCAGGAAGATCCTACCTAAGTCCTGCGAATAAACTAGTATTATTTCGCTCAGTCATAAGACCAGCCCTGATGTATGGTGCCCCAGTGTGGTGTTCGGCGGCAAAGTGTCACAAAAAGAAGCTGCAGGTTCTCCAAAACCACTACCTAAGGGCAGCTTTTTCTCTTACCCTAAGGGATCGAGTCAGAACGGAAGACCTGCATGCGTGGGCTGGAATCGAAACCGTCGATGAATACATCGATAACCACGCATGTAGGTTTTTCGAAAGGCAGATCCGGGGATCGACTCTGACAGCACACATCGCCGATGTTCGATACAACCCCGAACGCCGCACGCCGCACGGCACCATATATCGGGAAATCACGCTGTTCTACAAGCAACTTATGCCGCCATGACTCTATTCCCCTCAGGAATAGAGTCACTACAATAAACCACCCTAAAATGACCCTTCCAACAACTTTTGAAAGTAAAATCACATAATTTAAAAAGTTCGATATAACAGGAGCGCAGAAGCCGACCAGCGGGAAATCGCGGCCCACCAGCCAGCTACCCGTGTTCGAACATGGGGGCGTGGCTTGCTTAACGACTTTCCTGATTTATAAATGCGCAAATACCGCCACATTTAGCTCACTTGATTTCTACCTACCGAAGCATCCATGGCTCCGCAGTCGATACCGCGGGGGCTCGAACTGTGAGCCTTGATATCATTGCATCCACACTGGAATAGACTTAATTAATTAAGACTTCTCTTGTAAATAGTATATGTTAGCTCTAATTATTGTTGTACAGTGTGTTGTCATTTTAACTTATGAACTCCTGCTCTCATAGAGCATTTAAGCAGGGTTTTTCTTTAATTTTTCCCTGCATTCCTACCGGGTACTAACATAAATTACTAAATAAAACACAACTTCGATCCTAGCTTTCGCTAATTCACAAGTGGTAACGACATTGACGGGGCTACCCAAGTAATGTTCGAACAGACAGCAGTACCACGAACCCTAGATTTAAGTAGGTAATAAGATCAACCCCCTACGGGTGCCAAACTGTTGGCCACGGTGCTGCAGCAACAGCACCAGGCGAAACAACAGTTCAAATAGTCTAGCTAGTAGCTACACTGGCATACTTAACCTAGGATTAGTGATTTATTAATGTATAAATTTTGAAATAATAAATATGCTTATGCTAAAGCCATACATTAAACTATCAACAACTTTTGGGATATGAGACTGTATATATACACTATGGTAGTTTTTAATATCATTTCTTTAACCTGACTTAAATAAAGGAGAAATGAAAAGACCCCATCAAACCAAAATATATTAAATATCTTACACAACGGCTGAAATAAAGAATACATACACTGCCTCAAGACCAAATTTGGAATACCATCAGGACCAATCACTAACTTATTAGACAACTTATCGAATACCTCGGACACACTTATAATTGGACAGTCAATGTTAATTTGTGGTAAAGATACCTACCACAGAAGGTATTGCACTTGAACTTGAGAGGACCGTAGCAAAGTGATCAGCAAAAAGATCAACAATTCCCAGACCATCGGGAGCTATTACATTGTTAAGACTCATATTTTTCTGGAAATTCATTTGAACTTCTTTTTTTATTTACAAATTTTCAGAAATTTCTTGGGTTGGTAGTCAGATCACTATTTATTGTGTTTAAATAATTCACATAACACTCCTGTGGTAATATTTTACACTGTGCTCTAACCCTACTAAATTTCAAATAGTCTGTAGCATTCTTAGACCTCTGATATTTTTTGTGTTTGTTTTTTTTTTTAAGAGAAATCAACTTCCTTAAATCTTCAGAAAAGTAGGACGGAAAGTTAAATGTCCTAAATCCCATAGTTTAAAATCCTATAAAATTCGGAGACAATAACAAATATGAATACAAAGTCAGCGGCAGGGCGATTACGATAAAGCCAGAATTCAGAATAATACACCAAAGAAAATTATATTAAAATCTCATATTTCGATAAACGCCGGCTTCCCTAGGGGCGCCTATTTAGGAATTCTAAATTTAACACTGAATATTTCTTGTATTGAAAGTATTATTTTCTTTGGCTCAGTCAGTTAGTGCAAGTTTTCCTCTTGCTGCTCCCACTGTGAAGGTCTCTTAAGGCTTTTATAAAATACTTTCTCATCAAAAGTTTCTCTCAACTAATGATATGCCAGTCTTATACGATATTGAGGATTGAATTTTCGAATATTTCCAGTATTTTGCTATGCTTTCTGAATCTCACGTTCTATTACACTAGTCAATGTTTATAAGCAGAAGACAAGCAAATTGATAAATCGACATATCCCTAAGAATAGGGAATAAATTGAAAAAATAACAAGACTAATTTGTTGCAATAGTTTGAAAGAAAATTCAATATTTGTAGGAATCCTGAACAACCCCAACTCTATAGTTAACAAATAATAAGCCATTTGCACAATTAAATGCATTTAAAATAAAGGTCATTGTTCCTAAGCATTCGTTTGCATGTCGTTTCCATTAATCCTATTACCCCTTGTCTGGTTTTTTATATTTACGACGCGTTCGCAGGCTAATGGCCTTAACGTAATTTATTAGAAGACATATAAGAGATACGAATGAGGGTCCCATATGCATATATCATATTATGTTAGAGTAACGTAACAATGAAGCAATATTTTTTATTTGAGAATAATTGCTTAATGTGTATTTCATATTGTAACTTAATTGTCCCAAAAACTTTTAGACTGTTGTGTTGTAGACATAAAGGGCTGTTTAACTTTCCAAAAGTTTCATTTGTGACTGTTTCTAGAAATTTGACATCCAGAATTTAAATTCAATGGATGATATTGTTGGCAGTAAGAATGCACTCTGGCAGCGAGCGGTATGCTTTTATTGCCCTGAGCTGTGGCCCTCTTTCAAAAAAACCTGAATGATGTAGAGGAATGCGCAGATCACCACGACCCCTAGTAATCATTGACATCTGCTCTGCATAGTGTTGTTCGTTTCTCTGGAAAAGATCAGGTTTCTTCATGACAAACAGGACCAGTGCCAAGAAATATAATGATGGCGCAGTCAAGACCCCCAGTTTTACAAAATATGGCCTACAACTAGTTCTGGGTGAGAGACCAAAAACACATCGAATAATGCGCTTCTGTGCCCTAAAAACACCGAAAGCTTCACTAGAGGACCCCCCAAAATATGATACCATAATTCAATATTGACTGAATACGTGACACATAATAAAGTTTAATTGTCTCAGTCAACAGATTATCCCTGAGTCTGCGTACCAACAGTTACTAGTAAGTCGGGAAATAAGGATCTTACAATGCTGATTCCAGTTTAGCAATGGATCAAGATGTACCCCAAGAAACTTAAAGGGCTCTGCAATTGGAATGGTTCTATTTTCTCCCTTGACATATACCGATTCATTTGATTTAATTTTACTAAACTGTATGACACCAGTTTTATCTGTATTAAGTTTCAGCGAGTTACTTATACACCAATCTTTCATCTCACCCACTATACCCGAATACGCACCCGAGAGACCAGCCACAGAGGTTTAGACAATATAACCGATGTGTCATCAGCATACTGGTACACATGGCTCTCCGACAGATATCCCGCGAGCTCATTCACGTACAGTATGAAGAGAAGTGGTCCCAAAATAGATCCCTGAGGAACACCCTGCTCCACCGCTGTTGGTTCTGAAAAATAGGATTTACCATCTTGAGTGATGCTTATTACTTGCTTTCTATCCTTCAAATAGCTGTCTATCAGGGACAGACATGTACCCCTCAGTCCAACCGAGCTGAGTTTTTCAAGCAACAGGCCGTGATGTATCACGTCGAATGCTTTTGACAGGTCGAAATAAAGACCAGCAACTTTATGTTCAACAGCATAACGATATGGTCTACTGCTCTGTGTATAGCCAGCTCAGTTGACCTGAGTGGCACAAAGCCATATTGATGTTCCGAAAGGAGAAAATGCGTTTTTAAAAAATCAAAAATTCTGTCATACAGTGCTCTTTCAAAAATTTTTGAGAATGAGGATAATAGAGATACAGGTCTGTAGTTTCCTGCATTACTGGGGTTTCCTTTTTGTAAATTGGGATATTTTTCCCCTTCTTTAAGCTCATTAGGAAAAACACCTGTAGAGAACGCTTTATTTATAATGTTACTTAATGGTTTACAAACAGATTGGGCAACATATTTAAGAACTTTTATAGGAACTTCATCAAGTCCACATGAGAATGTGTTGGGCAAATTCATCAAGAGCCGAAAAATTTCCTGATAATCTGTTGGGTTTAAAAATATTGTCACGACTAACAACCATCCGAACGTTTTTGTGCTACCCTATAGAACTAGCCGCCGCGCCGCCCGTGCCGCTCGCTTCTCTGTCTGTATGAATCATCGCCCGGCCGGCCGCGGAGTTTCGGGATCGCTGGAATTATCTCGATGGCCTCGTCGAGATCATATAGAGTGGCCTCGGAATACTTCCCGAATATTCGTGATAGATTTGAAATTATATATAAGCAGACCTAAGGCGAATGTTAGTTAGTTCAGTACAGTTAATCATTGAGTGTTGAATAGATATTAGTGGTAAAGTTATAAGACTAGTTTAGTGAGTTAAATTGTATACAGTGGTAGTGAATAAAGAGAGTATTAGTTGAAAATAGCAAAGTTGTAATTCTGTTAAGAACCCACGGGAAAAACGTAACAATATTGTGGGAATGTTGTTTTGTGTTTGAGTAAAATTTAAGTTGCTAGTCAAAAGATTAAATTGTTGACTAAATATTTCTACAATTTCAGAGGGGTTATTTATTGATGTATTACCTAATTTAATTGTTATATTATTTTGAGATTTTTTTTTGTTATTGACTTTATTAAAGATATTCCAAGCTGTTTTTGATTTATTTTTTAATTTGCGATTTTATTTAGCTCTGTTATAATCTACCAAATATTTTCTGTATGATTTTTTCTTCTTTATAGTGTAAATATACTTGTAGACTATTTGTGTGCTTGTACCCGACATAAAGATCCTTAATATACTCTGAGTAGTTTTTAATTTCCTTACTAAGCCAGTTTTCCGATAAGCATTTGACCCTAGAGGTACAAATTGGGAATGCTTTATCAAACCAATAAAAAAATATTTTATAGAAACAGTCGTATCTGTGTATTTTATAGAAACAGTCTGGAGCTGATAGTTCAGCAGTACATTTCTTAAGCACCCGGTCCTGTGGCCTTGTTAGTTTTGGCTTGTCGGGATAGTTGGGGAGTCCTTCCTTGAGGATCTAAGGTAGAAGTTGATGCAAACATTTCAACAAGAATGTTCGCTTTTTCTTTGGCCGTTTCCGCTATTGAGCCATCACCTTTGGCCAGATTGACGTCTTTGAGAAACCCTGATTGACGGCTTTGGCAACTGACCAAAAGGATCTTGATTCGCTAGGACATTTGTGAAGCTTGTTCTTGATCTGCTCGTTATATCCCTCCTTGCCCTCGTTAGTGGTCGGTTTACACTGGTTTCTAGTCGTGATGAATATATTTCGATTTTCGGCTGTCAAATTCGGCGCCACTTGCGGTAGACGTCATTTTTAGCATTGACCGCTCTTGAGCAGTTTTCCCAAACCATGGTTTACTGTTTGAGGTATAACTTGAGTTATGTCATCAGCAGATTCAGAGGTGTTTTGATTCCTAAAACAGACATCTTTCCAAGGAAAAGGAAGATAAAACTCACGAAGGTCACGCCACTTTGCAGATTTGTAGTGCCAAACCTTTGGAGATACCTGTGGCTCCTGTGTTTTGATAGCAAGTTCACAGGTTGCGGAGATAAGATTGTGGTCTGATGAGCCCAACGGAAGTTGGACAGTTACGGTGTACAGGTCAAGATTAGTTGTTAAGAATAGATCCAGGAGGCTAGCAAAGTCTTGTTGGTGAAGTCTCCTACTATGACAACTTTCTGCCGTTGGATAGTGTGATCTGCAAAAAATCACTTGTTAAACTGAGTTGGGTATGCTTAGTCTGGTATTGGATGACCTACATTTTGGATACTGTGTTATTATAGGTGGCCCAGGATACGTTATTCAAATTGCTGAATCTGTTTTAGCGAACAGAAAATATCACCGTGGATGGATTGTGCCTCAGAAATGGGTCCTGGGAGTATATAGTGTGCTGTGTGACTGACAAACGCGAATATATTGTATATATTGTATTTATTATAGACAGATGCGCTGAAATTTTGTAGCATCTTATTCTGCAGCATATACTTCCATGGTTCTAATGTTGGCAAGGCTATTTTAATTTAGGAAATTTGGATGGTGTTTCACCATACACTCACAAGACGGTGAAATTTCATGGATCCTGTTATAGGAACCTGTGGAGTACAAATGAAATGGAAGGTTATTGGTCGTGTTTTAAATAATTTCTACGAAGATTAGCGGTTATGCAATGTGTTGAAGATTATGTCGAGCAATTTATGTGGCATCAGATATATGGACCATCAGCGGCCGAAAGATTTAGAAATTTAGTCAGTCAAATTGCTCTGGGTTAATCACATTATTTGCTAAGTTAAATTGCGGTTTAGGCCCATTATTTACTATCGAGATCTTACAAGTTAGAAGCAAGAACAAACAATGTGAGTTTAAATTGATTTTTTTTAGTTACATAATATTACATTATTTAATAACTTTGGGCTAGTTTTGGTTAGATAAAAAAATGTATGAAGAAGGCGGGAAGGGATGTGTCCTCCCTGATTCGCCTGATTCCGAATGTTCATGCTCGTAAGATATTAGAATGGACATAGTTACAAACAGTAAGTGTTCATGCTCGCAAGGACAATTTAAGACTTAAAATGCGTGTCGTCTAATTCCCAGATTTCCTCGAAGCAGTGGCAACCGCGCAAGACAATCCAGGGAGCACGCCTACGACTTGTCACCCGGGCGAGCTTTTCCTTCTTCTTCTACGAGCCGTCGGCCAATGTGGTTAGGTTAGGATTAGATAATTGGAAAATACAGTCCACAGTTAGAAAATTAATTAGTTTTTGTACTTTAGTACCTTTAGTCGACAAGAGAAAATACCTACGATAAAGATCGTACACCGAATATAAAAGGACCTAGTAGTGCTAAACGTGGTATGCTGTATGGAGTCATACCGTCTATTCTGTACGGTGCACCAATATGGCACTGAACGCTTAGTACTGGCTCCAATGGGTTCCTCGTTTGCAAAATCTGCAGACCGCAATCTGTTTTGTGATTTGTTTATCTGAGACCTTTGTCTGTATAAAAAAGCATGTTGCCGCGCGCGCGCATGGTGCGATTGCCGTCCCCCACCACGTCCGGCATAAACTAGAAAAGTTAGGTTGCTGAGGAATGTGGTATCGCAGAAAAAATTATTCATGACATCTGACGACTGATTTGGGTTCTTAAGACAGTACCTTATCATCGGAAACAAAGCCCCCAAAAATACCCGCATTGGAAAATTTACAAGAGCCCATGGAGATATTACAATTTTAATGTAAACTACTAGAAAGGGAAATTGGCGTTCACGGCTCCAAGGGGTCATCTGATCATGGTTCAAACGTATTTTTTTTTTAAGAAAAAGTAATTTTTCAATCCGGAAATGATAATTTTTCCCAATCGGGAAAAATTCTCCGGAAATTGCTAAAAAACTTAGCAAAATGGGCTTATCTGATCGGTTTTCACGCTGACGCGCATCTTGTGTCCGTCTGCGTGTGAAGGCACGTGCACTGGCCTTTGCGCGAAGGGGCGCGTGTGGTTTTAAAGGAAATGAAAATGGGATAATTGAGTTGTTTAAAGAGAAATAAGGGCACATCAGCCCTTGAAAATATTTAATCAGTATAAATATTCATATTAAATATAGCAATACCACTTAATATTTAAAAGATATGTGGACATACATTTTCCTGAAACAGTAGTATAAAAGCATGTATGTACAGTTACATCAGTATGGCTAGAAATACCATGACTTGACAATTTCACAAATAATTATGAAATATAAAAAATTAAATTACTCTAAACGCCATCTGGGTCGTCGGGGTCTTCTTCATTATGAAGCAATTCTGCATGAACACTCTCCACTACTGTGTTCAATCCCCTTCGACCGGCATCCACATAAATTTCTACATCTGCACTTCCACGCACACCTAATTAAGCTCAAGAGACTCGACAGGGCAAGCGCACAAGCCGCGCTGGGTTGTCCAATTTTCTGCAGCCGTACTTCGTTGCGTCCAGCTTTGTTCCTGTCCCAAGCCATTCTTGAACTTAAAAAATATCAACCTAATTAATATTTTACTAATGCAGAATGCTTTACGCTTTTATTTTTCTTCAAATTACCTGCAGGTGCACGCGCAATGAATGTTGTCAGCATCTAGCTTTTGCATGGCGGCTATACTTGTAGAGGGTGTAGCGAAGGTCATCTAGGGTGGCATATTTCGCTCCTCTGTATAAAGCAAGAAGCTATTTCTTACCGCAGGAGACGATCCTCTTCAAATCTGCTCCAAGCTTATTAAAAACTCCAACTTCGTTGCCGTGGAGAATTTTCAATGTTGATGCCTTTCCTTTTCCAAAAACTGCTAGCATTGTATTACAGCCGGAAAAGGCATGAGCAAAGAGAATGGCGGACTTCACATTGTCAAGGTGCTCCTGTATCAATTCGATGTTCTGTGCCTCTTCCACAGGTCCCTTTATCGAAAAATCACAACTTCTGAGTAGGTTTTCTGCGCTGGACAAGCATGGCAAGAATATCCGTGTCTGTTGCAGCTATAGCAAAGGTCGGGCTATTATACTGGTCAAGGTATCTGCATCCCCGGGCTCCTGTAGCACCCTTATCCCTCTCTATTCGAGTGCAGGCTTCAGAAGGCGGGTCCAGTTTGTTTTATTCTGATCGTTTCCCCGTAGTTCTTCGCTGTTGCTCTGATGTTTTGGTTGACAACGCAACGAAGTATGACTGGAGAAAACGGGACTACGCAGCGCGGTTTGTGCCACACTGCTCCGACCTGCTCGCTGCCCCGCCGAGTCTACTGAACCTAATTAGGGGTGCGTGCAAATCCGGATGTGGAGATGCGTGTGGATACTGCGACCGGTCCGCGGGAATGGTGTGCCGGGAATGATGTCATCACTGCAGTGGATAGTCTTCTAATGCAGAATTTCGTCACAATGAAGAAGACCTCGATGACCCAGATGGCAACTAGAGTAATTTCATTTTAATTTTTTTTATTTCATAATTTTCTTTGAAAGTTTCAAGTCATGGCATTTCTAGCCATATTTATAGACTGATTTAACCCTACATAGTAAAGCTTTTATACTACTGTTTCAGTAAAATGCATGTCCACATATAATATATTTTAAGTATTAAGTGGTACTGATATATTTAATATGAATATATATATATAATATATATAATTAATATGAATATATATAAAAATTAAATATTTTCAAGAGCTGATGTGCCCTTATTTCTCATTAAACAACTCTTTTATCCCATTTTCATCTCCTTTAAAACCCCATGCGCGCTCTCGCGCAAACGCCACTGCACGCGCCTTCACACGCACACATACTCACACATTTAACACACTTACAACACACGCACGCACTTACAAGATGCGCGTCAGCTTGAAAATTGTCCAGATAAGCCTATTTTGTCCCGCTTTTATTAAGCCACTTCGGGTGAATTTTTTTCCTGATTGTCATTTTCGGATTGAAAAAAAAACTTTTTCAAAAAAATATTTTTGAATGATGACCAGATGACCCCTTGGTGCCGTGAACGCTAATTTCACTTTATAGTAGTATAATGCTGCCATGGCAGGAACGTCAAACTGGTGAGAGGAGTTTGATTACGGGGAGTGA
>MU191741.1:631-33605 GCA_016904865.1 Pissodes strobi
TCAATTTTTGAGCATTTTATATCGATCATACCCGCAATCGAACGTTGCCATGGTAACCACTAAAAAACAATATTTATATAAACTGAACAAAATTTGGAACGTCCGAAATTCATTTCTATTTTATAAAGTGATATCATTGAATTCTATATTCTCTTAAAATACTCATTCAACAATATTTATATAAACTGAACAAAATTTGGAACGTAATTTAGATTATTTTCCAAAATTGGCAGCAAATTTGGAAAAATGGAAGATAGTACAAGCAAGGGTTTTCAAAAATATGTTTACGGTTCGTATGACAATGTTAATAAAGGAACCCTTTTTAGTGGATTTTTTGGACTAGATAAAACTGTCCATCTGAAGTCCTTAAGGGTACGCCAGAAAAGCGTACTCCGATTAGTCGCCTACAAGTCCACAAGAAATCGGTTAGGTTTGTGAGGATTTGATTGAAAAAAGTTAGTACTGCATAGATAAATTTATTTAACAAATTTTTGGATTTCTTCCTTTTGCTTCAATAGTTACAGGTATAGAAGACAGACGAAATGGTAAAAGTAAATACGAAAGTATTAAAATAGACAAATTGGTTAAATACAAAAACCAGAACAAAGGCATTAGAAAAATCTTGGACAATTTGGATTGATAGATTTCTGAATTAAAAACTTAGATGTATTCACCCTCAGTACCGTAAGTGAGGAAGATGTGCATGCATCATGCAATTAAAAGCTTAAAACACAAAACCGCCACAGGGTTTGATGGGCTACCCACTTACTTCTTTAAAGTATATACGGATCTTTTAGCAAAACCATTGCAGGCACAGATCAATAAGTCGTTGTCAAATAACAGTTTTCCGGATCAATTAAAAATAGGAAGGGTAATACCAATTCATAAAAGTGGAAATACAAATCAATTTATTAATTAATTATCAACCTATATTATAGTTCTTCCAGCTCTATCAAAGATATTTGAAAAGGTAATCAATCCATGCAAAAATAAGTCAACATGTTAAACATATAATAACTCCACACCAATAAGTCTACACAAACAAATCTTGTTGAGTTCGTATAGTATATTGCAAATCAAGTCGCAAATGGCTTTCAGGTTGATGCTCTTTAGACCGACCTAGCGTCCTAGCGAAGGCGTTCGACAGAGTCAGTCATTTAGTCCTTGTTACCAGATTAAAAAGCTTGGGTTTTGGTTCTGGTAATGTAGAGTTCCTATCTGTATAATATGCCACAAGCAGTCAGTTTTAATAACAATTCCTCTACAACCTATATGGCTATTCTGGGGTCCCACAGGGTTCGATACTGGGACCTCTCTTGTTCCTTTTTTTTATAAATAATATTCCTGAGATCATAAAACATTCAAAATTCCTACTGTACGCAGATGATTTAAAAAATGAATCGTGTTGTAGAGAATCAGACTGATTGTGACATGTTACAAAAAGATCTGGATGCGCTTGTAACTTATTGTAAGGGGAGCCTGATCCAGCTTAATGTTGATAAATGTAAGAGTTTTAGTTTTTATCGTACAAAACACCCAATCATGTTTATAAAATCAGTGACAGTAATCTCGAGAGAGCCCAAGAAGTGCTTGATTTAGGAGTAGTTTTCTCAAGAAATCTCACTTTCAGTTGTCATATAGACAAATTGTATGTAGATTGTATGAGAAAACTCGGATTAACGTAATTATCACTTTATTTAACACATTGGTCAGACGCAAGGTGGAGTATGCCTCAGTTATCTGGAACCCCAAAACTAACTCTCACATCGAACAGCTAGAAAAAATACAAAAAAAGTTCTTAAGATCCTTGAACAGACGCGTTTGACTTTCTTTCTTGTACCTCAAATAAATTTAGGGTGGTTTACGCTTTTTTAAATTTATTTATTTAACTTATTTTACAGAAAATAAATGGACTGTTTTTAATACATGTTTATCGTGCTGCTCGCCGCTAGAGAAGGAAGTCTTCGTTCTCGCCCTTCGTCGGAGTCGCTTCTTGCACGGTTGCCGGCTTTCTCTTCGTGTCGTCGTCAACATGCCCCCCGCCTTGAAAGGATGGGTTTTCAACAATTTCATCAGTCAACAGTGGAAGCGGGCATATTTTCTGGCAGGCGCGTTTAATAGTTCCATTAGCCGTCCGTATGGAGGCCACTCTTGAAATTCCGTCCCTTCCTGGATGAAGAGCAATTATTTTCCCCATTTTCCAACGTAGAGGTGGTTGGTTATCTTCCTTAATCAGAACAGTTGACCCGATAGAGGCCCCGGAACAGGTTTTCTTCCATTTTGCCCTTTGTTGCAACTCGGAGACGTACTCTTTCGACCACCGGCTCCAGAAGTTTTGCCTCATTTGTTCAAGGAGTTGGTATCTGCTTAGTCTTCCAACTGGCACAGTCGTCAGGTCTGCTTCCGGTGTGCATAGTAGCGTACGACCAATCAAAAAATGGGCGGGAGTCAAAGGATTTAGGTCGTTGGGGTCACAGGTTAGTGGAGAAATAGGTCGGGAATTTAACACCGCCTCAATTTGCGCAAATACAGTGCTTAGTTCCTCAAACGTCAATGTTGCATTTCCTATAACGCGTTTAAGGTGCGACTTGCTAGATTTCACGCCGGCTTCCCAAAGACCGCCGAAATGAGGGGAACTAACCGGAATAAACCGCCATTCGACATTCGATACCGTCATTGGCACAACTATCGTGAATGGTATTTTCATTATTTCGAAAGAAGTCACACAGTTGCCTAGGTTCAGCGTTCGCACCCACAAAGTTGGTGCCATTATCCGAATATATCCGAACTGGTTTCCCCCTACGGCTCATAAAACGTTTTAAGGATAAAATAAAAGAGTTCGTAGTCAGGTCGGAAACCAATTCGAGATGGACCGCTTTGGTTGAAAAACACACAAATAAGGCCTAATAGCATTTAGTTATTTTAGCCCCTCTACCCTTTCTATCCCTTATAGAAAATGGACCCGCGTAATCTACGCCGCACACCTGAAATGGATAACTGATCTCCAGACCCTTCTGCGGCAAATTACCCATCAAGGGGGTAATACTAGTAGGCTTAAACCTAAAACATGTAACGCATGATCGCACTGTGTTTTTTGATAAATTTCTACCCCCTACTGGCCACAGATTTTCGCGTATGTTGCTAAGTAGAAGTTGTGGGCCGGCATGAAACATCTTCACATGCTCATACCTGAAAATTAACTTACATAATTGAGTTTTAGCGGATATAATGACAGGATGTTTGTTGTCTCGATGAAAGGCTGAATTCTTTAAGCGACCACCCACTCTAAGTAGGCCATTTTTATCAATAAAGGGATTTAAGTTAAACAGTTTACTTTTGCGATTAATGATGAGGCCTCCTGAGAGTAGCTTAATTTCATCAGAAAATGTCTCTGATTGCGATAGTTTCAATAAAAAGGAATACGAATTGTCAATTTCGAATACCGTTAAACTACTAGTTACTTTATTTGCATTTTTACAATTAGAGATAAATCTAAAGACGTATGCGCATGAGCGTTTTAGACGAGTCAGAGAAGAAAATCGAGTTAAATCAATGAGAGGCATTTGTTCGTGTAAATTTAGCGCTTGAGATTTTAATTCAGGTAAATCGACTAAACTTATCTTTGAATTTGGCCGACAACCTTCGCTTTGTGACAACCATTCGGGCCCGTGCCACCATAACGAACAATCAACCAACTCACTCGGAGACACTCCGCGAGACAAAATGTCGGCTGGGTTGTGCTTGGTAGAAATATGTCGCCAAGTCCAATTTCCTGTTGACTCCTGTATTTCTGAAATTCGATTAGCTACAAATGTCTTTAGAAGGTTTGGTGATGCCTTCAACCATCCTAAAACGATTGAAGAATCTGTCCAGAATACTACATTATCCAGAGTTATTTTAAGGGAGGACACAACTTTATTGGCTAATCGGGCGGAAAGTAGTGCCCCACATAGTTCTAGTCGGGGAATAGTTACAACTTTAATCGGAGCCACCTTTGTTTTTGAAGAAAATAAGTGCACTTGAATGTTTCCATCTTGGTCACAAGAGCGCATGTAAACGCATGAACCGTAAGCATTTTCGCTTGCATCGGAGAAACAATGTAACTCTATGAACTTCGGATTTTTACAAATTGCCTGTCGAGATATTTTTAAGTCATTTAAAATGTTAATTTCGTTCCTGAATTTAAGCCACATAGAATGAATTGAACACGACACGGCCTCATCCCAAGCTAATTTTTCCAACCAAAGTTTCTGTAGTAAGATTTTTGCGGTTATTATGCACGGACCAAGCGGGTCAAAGATTTGACCGATGCAGGACAAAATTAAGCGCTTTGTGACTCTACCGGTTTTTGAAATTAGGCCTATGTTATATGGTACATCGTTTGCGCTTGACCATGCAAGCCCTAAAGTCTTTGTCGTTTCATCGGTACCTATTTTAATGACACTACTAATTGCCTTTGCATCTGACATAATGTTTTGAACTACTTCTTGTGAATTTGAATGCGACTTTCTAAGCTCAAATCCCCCTGAGCGTAATATTTCAGATATTTGTAGACCGAGTTCGGATAATTCTTCCATAGAATCCGCCCCGAAAAGTCCATCGTCCACGTAAAAGTCATTTTTTATTATATCTGAACAAATCGGATAATCGGTTTCGCATTCAATTCCTAATTGGACCAAACAACGTATCGCAAGGAAAGCGGCACTGCTGGTACCGTATGTAACTGTTAGAAGTTCGTATATATCAAAAGGCTCAGAAGGGCTTTTCCTCCAAATTATCCTTTGTAATGGACGTTGGTCAGGTTTCACGAGAATCTGGCGATACATTTTCGCGATATCGGCCGCTACTACAAAGGCGTATGTGCGAAATCGCATCAATATTGACAGCAAATCATTTTCTATTGTAGGGCCCACCATTTGTAAATCGTTCATAGAAACCCCGGTAGTCGTGGGCGCACTACAATCAAAAACAACTCTTAGTCTTGTCGTCAGGCTATCTTCCTTGAGTACCCCATGATGAGGCATATAATAACTAATAAGAGTTTCATTTTGTTCAGAAATTTTTCGCATATGTCCTAATGTTTCGTATTCGCGAATAAAATTTACATATTGGACTTTAAATTCGGAATTACGTGCCATCTTTTTCTCTAGGGCTAAAAAACGTTTTTCTGCTTGCGTTCTAGATTCTCCTAATTTCTCTAAAGAATCCTTAAAAGGAATTGAAACAATGAAACGGCCGGTATTATCACGTGTAGTGGTTGCTCTAAAATGTTGTTCGCATAATTCTTCTTCTCTGGACCAGTGTTTGAGTCCACCAAACTCTTCCAACTCCCAAAATTTAGCAAGTTGTGTTTGGACGTCAGAGTTCTTGGCAAAATTGCAATGAATTTTATTGTTTTTGGTATAAATCCCGATAGTACCGGATACTATCCAACCAAATACGGTCTTTTGTAGAATAGGGAGATTGGAACCTAACTTAAATTGCCCAATTTGTAAAAGTTCCCAAAATAGGCTAGCCCCGATCAAAATGTCAATAGGACCTGGCTTATCGAATGACGCATCAGCTAAGAGTATATTTTCTGGTAATTTCAATGTTTTGACGTCTACAGGGGTACTCGGAAATGATTCAGAGATATGTTTTATTACAAAACAGGTAATAATCGCATTAAAAGGGCTGTGTTGAGATTGAATTTTTAACTCGCATTTTTTATTAACTTCGGAGATCGTGTTATTAATACCTGCTACTGCTATGGCAGTTTCTGACGTTTTCAAATTTAATCGCTTGCAAAGGTCAAGGCTAATAAAGTTCGATTGTGATCCCGAGTCTAAAATCGCACGTACTGTATGTGTTTTATTACTATGATCTATGACTTGTATAAGAGCAGTTGACAGCAACACACTACCCATATTATAACTGGTTAAAGTAGCTACAGTGTCAGTCTTTTGGGCGTTTTCTGGGTTATTTGGGTTAGGTATGTGAAGAAGTGTGTTGTGCCGACCATTGCACTTTCTGCAATTGGACAATCTGCATACTGTATTTTTGTGACCAAACCTTAAACAATTTAGGCATAACTTAAGCTGTCTTACTTGCTGTAACCTGTCTGCATGAGATAGTTTTATTAAATCAGCACAGTTTCTAATAAAATGATTATCGCGTTTACAAAAGACACAAGTCATTCTGTTACCGTTATTTTGCGCATTACTATTTGTATTAAAAACCAAAACTTGAGTGTCGTCAATATTTTCCTCTATATCGTTGGTTAGAAAGACCTTGGATCCATTCATTTTACTTGATTTTTGACGTGCATCACTACTCTTTAACTCAATTGTTTCAAGTAGATCAGCCTTTGATTTTAAAAACGATTTGAAATCACTTAGATTCGGCATATCTAATTTTGAAATGTATTCTTCCCAATCCCTGACTGTCCCGGTGTCTAATTTAGAAGTAACAATATATATTATAAGAGTATCCCAATGTTCAGCCGGTTGTTTTAATTGTTGAAGAGCTTTTAGATATTTTGATAAGGTGTCTATTATATTACGTAATGTTTTAGATGCTTCTTTTGAAAACGCTTGAATGTTAAATATCGCCTTAATGTGGTTTTGAACTAGAAGTCTTGTATTATTATATCTATCACATAAAAGGTAGTTACTCGCAGAAAACTCTAGAGATGACACCACTTCAGCTGCATTTCCCGACAAAGATACCTTTAAATAATGATATTTCTGGATGCCAGTTAGCGATTCGTTTGTGTGAATTAGTGACTCAAATGTTTCCCGAAATTCTAACCACCCTTCGTAGTCGCCACTGAACTTAGGAACTTGTATGGGAGGGAGTTTAACATTTGTATGAGTATCTCTGAAAACTACACTTTCGCTACCTGAGCTACTATTATTGTGTTGTTATATTCAAAAATCATATTTTTTGCCTTACTAATTTCTTGGAAGTATGTATTTGAAAACGCTTCTCGCTCTTTAAATTCTTCTTCTAAGTCCGCCTCTGAGACTATCGTTTCTAAATCCGATTGAATTTCATTAAATTCATCTAGTAATTTATCGCATAATGTCAGACGAACTTCTAATTGATAAAAATCATCCTCATCTGTTGTTACATTTATTTTTTCGCGTAGGTCATTAAGATATTTTGAAAATATCGTAAGCTTGGCTTTTATTGAGCCCCTTTGTCGCTTAAGTTTTTTAATCGCCTCGTCTGACATTTTGTTTAAAGTTTATCGCATAAGATTAATATTAATAATTGTTTTATTTTTATTCAAAATACCAAATGATTCCCTTAATGCCGAAATTTAATTATTTATGAAGTGATTCGCTTAATCGAATTAATAAAATCGAACTACTTAAAGTTTCTATAAAAAATAATAATATAATTAAAGTCCGGCAACGTCGCAATTACTAACAGAGCTCCGCAGAAGCGCGCGAGAGAAAGGAACAGCTGGCTGCTGGTGTGGAAGGGAGATAGCCGATAGGCCCTATATCGATCGGATTCGATCGCCGCGCCGTCGCCGCCACGAATGTATATAAGGTTCAAAATCGCGTGTGATTAATAAAACGTGTATTTGTATTATTATTATTCATTGTAAATTTTCGCTTCAAAGCTATATTATTCTGTTATATATGTGAGCATTTCCTCGATTTTTGACAAAAACCTAGTCTTTAGAAGCAAACAATATTAATAGTATTTAGTCGGTATACTTAAGATTAGAATTAATTAGTCTCCTATTGACACATTTATTAAAGCAATGCCTCTTGTGTAAATTTATTAGTTTTTATGTCGTAAAATAATGTCAAGTGTGTGTGAGCATTCTACGAATTTGAGTAATAAACCCTCCTTTACATGGGGCCTGGGATAATAGTGCCATCACGTATTTTTAAGATATTTAGAGTTTTATGATGTAAGGATATCATGTTATTGTTTAGAAATAGGAAAAGAGAGCCTGACAAGGGGTTTTTTCGGGAATTATTATTCTGTTAGCCGTTCTTGGCATCGGACGAATTGCTGTACTAAGGAGAACAATAGATCCTATACCGAGTTACGGAGTGTTTTATTTAATTATACCGAGGAAATAAAGGTGTAGTTCACATCAGAAGTGGTGGATCGGCTTACTAGGAGTACCACAAGTGTTTTTTATATCCTGACGTGTAATCGTTAATTTAAAAAAAAAAATACAAATCTTCGAAAATAATTTTGAACAATGGAAGAACTAACGCAAGTGTTAACGGCGACGCTTCAAGAAATGAGGGACCTATCGTGCCGGAATATGGGGCCCGTGTCGTCAATTGAAGTGCCGAAATTCTGTCCTAATGACAATGACGGTGCGTTTAAGTGGTGTGACGAAATTGAAAAACTTGGCAAAACTTTTAAATGGTCGGATTTCGAACAATTAACCAGAGGTGTTAGTGGCTTAGTCGGGGAAGCCAAGCATTGGTACAACAAGTGGCAGCCAGCGGAGAGAACATGGGAAAATTTCAAGAACGAGTTACGAAATCTCTATCCCCCCAGGAAAAACTTGAATGAAAAATTTCGCAAAGCGAGTTTGTTTACCAGCCGCAACGCTACATCGTATTGTGAGTATGCCAGAACTAAAATTTCTTTGATTCAGGCGTTAAACTTTAATTTGACTTCCGAACAATTGTTAGAGCTTGTTATTGGGGATATTGATGATATTCATGTTAAAACTGCCGCTTTTTGTAGTAATGTAGAGTCAATTTCTGGGCTATTGTCTTTATTGGGTAATTATGAAGCTGCTAAAAATCAGACTGGCAATAATTCAAATTTTAGATATAAAAGGCAATTAACAAATTCCGAGCATTCTCAAGCAAAATTATGTTATACGTGCCGCAAACCCGGTCATTTACAGCGACACTGTCCTGAGGGCCAAAGTGCCAAACAGGAGGCAAAAAAACAATCTGTACCTTTTTCACCTAATTGTAATTACTGTAATAAGATTGGCCATACTGCTGACAAATGTTTTCAAAAAATACGAAAAGAAAAACAGGGACTCCTAAACGTCAACTACTTTTCGGTAAAGCTAGATGATAATTTTTGCACCAAATTTTTTATTCAAGACGTAGAAGTCAATTGCTTGATTGACACGGGAGCAGAATGTAGTCTGCTCGCGGAAAAAATCGCCAATCAGCTAAATTGTCGATTAGAACCAAATTTTGTAATGTTAAAGGGTATTGGTAATCACGTTGTTTCATCTCTTACCAAAACTACTTTAAATATCGAGAAAAATGGCACTGCGTTCCAAGTTTGTTTTTGTGTGGTAGATAACGCAGACATCCCTTTTGACGCCATCCTAGGTAGAGATTTGTTAAATTACAAAGGTGTCAAAATTTGTACCGATTCTAACGGAACCCAAATTAGTTTGGAAAATGAGCCTATTACAACCCAAGTATTATCAATTAATTTTGCTATTTCCTCCGAAAAAATTATTACGCCCTTACTAGGGGAATCCTTAGGACAGTTAAAAACCAACTGCTTGAAAAATTTTCCGCTAACATTACGATCGGAAATTCCGTGTCTGCAATAAAGACTACAGAATTCGAAATTAAACTCTCTGAGGATAAGGTTATTTGTCATCGCCCATATCGTATGCCCTTATCAGAAAGGGACATACTAAAAACCATAATAAATGATTTATTAAAAAATGGCATTATACGCGAAAGCAAATCACCTTATGCCAGTCCGGTTGTTTTAGTACGCAAAAAAGACGGGAGTTTTCGATTGTGCTGTGATTATCGAGCTATCAATAAAATCACTATAAAAGACAAATGGCCACTACCCAGAATTGATGAACAACTTGACAGATTAGGGAAACATAAATATTTTACTACACTTGACCTGGCGTCCGGGTTCCACCAGATACCAGTAGCGGCGAATTCAATAGAAAAGACCGCTTTTGTTACGCCTGATGGCCATTACGAGTACCTTAGAGTCCCTTTTGGTCTTTCGAACGCACCCGCTGTTTTCCAACGTGCCATTTGTAATGCCCTTGGAAATTTACGCGATAAAGATTGCTTAATTTATTTAGACGATATCTTGATCACCTCGTTAACAATAGCTGAAGGATTTGCCAAATAAGAACGAGTTTTAAATGCGTTATAATCTGCCGGTTTTTCCTTGAACATAAAGAAATGCCGTTTTTTCGAAAATAAAATTGACTATCTCGGACAAGAAGTATCAGAGTTCGGTATTAGACCCGGCCAACAAAAAGTCAATGCACTTTTAAACGCACCCGATCCTAAAAATGTTAAACAAGTCAGACAATTTTTGGGACTGGCCAGTTACTTCCGTAAATACATCCCTGAATTCGCCTCTCACACAGCATGTATCACAAATCTTACAAAAAAAGATGTTAAGTTTGTTTGGGGCGTGGAACAAGAAATTGCTAAAAATTATGTTTGCGCATTTTTAAGCCAAAGGCCTTTATTAGCAATTTTTGACCCAAATTTAGAGACAGAGTTACACACAGATGCTAGTTCGGTAGGGTTCGGAGCAATTTTATTTCAGCGTTACGATAAGGAATTGAAAGTTGTGTCATATTTTTCAAAACGTGCTTCTAATGACGAATCAAAGTATCATTCATATGAACTGGAGACTCTTGCCGTCTATTATGCGGTTAAACATTTTAGAATTTACTTAACAGGCATCTCCTTTAAATTAATAACAGATTGCAACTCCCTAAAGTTGACGCAAAACAAAAGAGATTTACTTCCTCGGATCGCGAGGTGGTGGTTGTTTCTTCAAACCTTTGATTTTCAAATTGAGTACAGAAAGGGCAAGCATATACCCCATGTTGATTATTTGAGTAGAAACCCCGTTAAAGACATAACAGTTCCTCATATTTCAACCATTTCTACTGATAATTGGCTTAAGATAAATCAACTTAAAGATCAAGAAACGCAGGAAATAATTGATAAGTTAAGAGAGGGCAAATTGACCTCGGATTATTTTTGTCAAAATGATATCCTTTTCCGAAAAATTAACCCGGGTCAAAACCCGCCAGTTTATAGAGCCTTTGTCCCGAAAGGGAGCCGCCTTGGGTTGCTGAGGTTGTTTCATGACGAACAGTGCCATATCGGGATAGATAAGACATTTGCAAAAATAAATCACTATTTTTGGTTTCCCGGCATGGCAGGGTTCGTCAGGAAATATTGTAATCACTGTTTAAAATGCGTCGCAAGTAAACAACACTCAGGCCCAAAACAAGGATTTTTACATCCCATTGACAAGATCCCAATCACTTTTCACACGATGCATGCAGACTGCGTCGGTCCATTCCCGGAAACGGCGGAAGGCCATAAGCACTTGTTACTTTTGGTCGACGCATTTACAAAATACATTTTTTTGATTCCACTTAAATCATTATCTGGCATAGAGATGTGCGAAAAATTAAAGGTTTATCTAAATATTTTTGGCAACACTGTAAGATTTATATCCGATCGTGGTACAAATGTCACGGATCGGGCGGTGAAGGAATTATTATCTAGCTCGAAAATTGATCACCATCTAATAGCGAAAAGCGCCCCTCGCGGAAATGGGCAGGTTGAAAGGTATGTGTCCACAGTTTTAAATTTGTTGAAAACCGAAATTCGAAATAAAACAGAATGGCCGAACGCGGTTGCGAAATTACAACACACTTTAAATTCAACCGTGCAAAAGTCAACTGGTTTCACTCCGTTTTATTTGCTCACTGGCCTTAATGGCGATGACAGGAATATACAAGCTCTAACAAAACATTTTGCGAATACTACTGGTAATAGCTCCGAATTAGAGAGAGACAGAGAACTGGCATACGAACGTATGAAACGACACGCGGACTACTCTAAAAATTTATTTGACAAAGCACGAAAAACGCCTAAGGAATTTAGAGTAGGTGATTTTGTCTACCACCCGTCTGGGAATTCACACCTTGCAAAATTGGAACCGAAGTATGAAGGTCCATTTGAAATTGTAACCATTCTTCCAAATGGCCGAATCGAGCTTAAGAACTTGGCAACCAACAAAAGGAGGACTGTGGCTTTAGATATGGTACGCATTTGGCCTGGAGAGCTTTCTGATGAGTGTTCTGCTTAAATGGTGAGTTGAAAAAATCGTGTGAGCATTCAACATAAATCTGGTTGTTTGTTATGTTTCTATAGATTTTTGTTGGTTGGAACTGAGTGGCTCATGGACAAAAAGCAAGAAAAAAATTATTTTTCTTTTAATCCTTTAATTTATATCAGTAGGTTAAGCAATATCTGACTATTTTTCCTTTAATTTGTTTAAATAATTTGAATGTTGAAAGCTTTTACGCTTTGCATGTTATGTTGAAAGCTCTTATGCTTTGCAGTAATATTGAAAGTGTCTACGTTTTGCAGTAATGTTGAAAGCTCTTACGCTTTGCATTAATATTACGTTTTGCAGTAATGTTGAAAGCTCTTACGCTTTGCAGTAATATTGAAAGTGTTACGATTTGCATTAATGTTGAAAGCTCTTACGCTTTGCAGTAATATTGAAAGTTTCTACGTTTTGCAGTGTTGTTGAAAGCTCTTACGCTTTGCAGTAATATTGAAAGTGTTACGTTTTGCATTAATGTTGAAAGCTCTTACGCTTTGCAGTAATATTGAAAGTTTCTACGTTTTGCAGTATTGTTGAAAGCTCTTACGCTTTGCAGAAATATTGAAAGTTTACGTTTTGCAGTAATGTTGAAAGCTCTTACGCTTTGCTGTAATATTGAAAGTTTTTATGCTTTGCAGTAACGTTGAAAGCTTCAACGCTTTGCGGAAATGTATTACGATAGAAATTAAATGATTTACCGACGGCATTTTACTGATTCATCTGAAAACTTGGTTGCTTTTTGTTCACGATCTTCAAAAAAGTTTGTTGACAAGTAAATTGCGTGCAAATTTCTTCCTTACAGTCTCAAGCAGTCTGTCGATGGATGCCATACTAAGGGTTGAAGTGACCAATGCAGTGGCTAAAAGAAAGTGGGAAATTCGAGAGCGAATTTGTGTCAGTCTGGCCGTGTGAGCATTTCCTCGATTTTTGACAAAAACCTAGTCTTTAGAAGCAAACAATATTAATAGTATTTAGTCGGTATACTTAAGATTAGAATTAATTAGTCTCCTATTGACACATTTATTAAAGCAAGGCCTCTTGTGTAAATTTATTAGTTTTTATGTCGTAAAATAATGTCAAGTGTGTGTGAGCTTTCTACGAATTTGAGTAATAAACCCTCCTTTACATGGGGCCTGGGATAATAGTGCCAGGCTAGTAATTTATCACGTATTTTTAAGATATTTAGAGTTTTATGATGTAAGGATATCATGTTACTGTTTAGAAATAGGAAAAGAGAGCCTGACAAGGGGTTTTTTCGGGAATTATTATTCTGTTAGCCGTTCTTGGCATCGGTCGAATTGCTGTACTAAGGAGAACAATAGATCCTATACCGAGTTACGGAGTGTTTTATTTAATTAGACCGAGGAAATAAAGTTGTAGTTCACATGTATATATTAATGTTCAATTACCTGTTAATAAATCATGATTATGATGGCTACAAACCACTCCTCCAGAGTTTGCATTGCATTATAAACTTCCTCTGTTGCATCCTCATTTTTATTTGTATTGGCGGTAATAGTTGTGTCATCTGCAAACTGTACAGTGTGCCACTTTGTTACTTTTGGCAGTTCATTTGTATATAATAAATAGAGAAGCGGTCCGAGGATTGATCCCTGTGGTACCCCTTTTTTTACCGTTCTTAGGTCCGATTTCTGATCATAACCATTCTCATCTCTCTCTATTACGCATTGCTTCCTGTTTTGAAGATAGCTGTCAAGAAGTTTGAGGGCAACTCCTCTGATACCAGATCTCTCAAGCCTGGCCAGCAACAGTTTGTGTTCGACGCTATCAAAAGCTTTTGATAGATCAAGGAGCATAGCAAGAGGTTGAGTTTTGTTATTTAACATTTTTTGTACTTCGTCCAGAGTTTGATAGATTGCTCGAGTTGTTGATTTTTTTGACCGAAATCCATTTTGGTAGTTTGAAAGGACGCTCTCCCTATCAAAAAACTCGACCATCCTGCTGTTTATTATGTTTTCAAAGATCTTGCTAATGTTGCTTAATAAAGCTATTGGTTTGTAGTTGCTCACATCTCCCTTTTCACCTTTTTTGTAGATTGGTTTGACCTGTGCAACTTTTAATGCTTCTGGGAATATACCACTCGAGAGGGAGAGGTTTACTATGTATGTAAGTATTGGGGCTATAATTTCTGCTGTGTTTTTAAGCAATACAATGGGTACTTCATCGTGTCCTACCGATTTTTTGTTTTTTAGACTTAGAATGGTTTTATGCATTTCCTGTATGTTTGTTGGCTTTAAGAAAATTGACTTGTTGATTGTCTGTACTTTGCAAATATTGCATTAATTTTTTTGGTTTTTGTTAGTCAAACTTCGTACCATATTCCAGACTGTCTTACCTCTGTTTGCATTTTCTTCTATTATCTTTTGCTTGTGCATTTTCTTTGCCTTTTGTATAATCTTTTTAAATATGTTCGCATACATCTTGTACTGCTGAGGTGGTACTTTACCTTTTCTCATTTCCTCATATAAGACTCTCTTAGTATTTGAAGATTTTTTGATTCCCTGTGTTATCCAAGTGCGACTTTTTTTTGATTGGCTTAAAGGTTTTTTTGGAAATACAACCTCCATAAGTCGAGTGTAGATGTTGATAAATTCATTATATGATTTGTTTGCATCTGTGTAACTAAAAATATGGTCAAAACTTGCCTCAGATAGTTCTGCCCTAAGTTGGTTATAAATAAGCTTTGCACCTGAAAAAATCCTTTTATTCTGTCTTCCCACCTTTTTGGTCTCGCTGTTGTTGACTTCCATGCTGATCCTTTGCCCCTCATGATCAGACAGAGATGTGTGAACAATCTCTGCATGAGCAGCACCCATTTCCATGAAGTTAATAAAAATATTATCAATCAGTGTTTCTGAGTGACTAGTAATACGAGTTTGCAGAAATATGGTCTGATGAAAGTTATTTGCAAGTAAGAGGTCAGTAAATAGCCTTGCTCTGAATGAGATTTCTAAAAGATCAATATTGAAGTCCCCACAGATTATTGTTTTATATTTGGGGTATTAATTTAAAATATAGGTTAAAAGGTTAGAAAGCAAATCAAGAAACCGATGAAACTGATCCAAGCATGCCTGTGGTGGACGGTACATACATACATGCCTACTTACGATCGAGGAACACTCCATGATACTCCCAACACTCATACTAACAATCACTATCTCTTCTTCATAGTCTATCATACAGTTTTCATGGTACAAAAATACTGGCACCTCCATGTTGTCTGGATCTTCTGCAGTATACTGATGTTGTCTTGTAGGATTCTATCTTCATGCCTATCTCTTCATTGTGTTCAAACCAATGCTCGGTGACACACACCACATCAAGCACCGGACCATTGTCAGCCTTCTCAGTCAGGAACACCTCCAGCTCTGGTACCTTATTCTTTAGACATTGAATATTTTGGTAAATTATTTGCTGTTTTAATTTATCTTTCGATATTCCCTGTGAACAGGGAGTCGTCATAGGTGCAGAAAATGGTTTACAGAGACTCCAGGTCCTCATATTTCTGGCGACATTATTATGTGGTGGGCACTTCAATCTTGAAGCTACTTTTGTACCGGCTCTTCCTTGTTATCATTTTTTCACAGTGACATGTTTCATTGATTGATTGATAAATTGTCAAAGAACGCCATCTAGCGGTTTAAGTAAAAATCACAGAAAAATTATTTAAATTGCAGCAAATACAGCAAAAAAAGACCTCTTAAACGAGACCAAGCTGATTAAATTTAGTCAAGCCAAAATTGAATTATTAGAATTTATATGAAGAAAACTTTGACATTTCCCCACCATTTTATTTTAAGAGATAGAGCAAAAAATGCAAAACAAGACAGAAGCCGAATATTATAAGGAATAAGGAACAATAATAATTTTCATAATATCATCATGGAGTGAACTTTGGAGAAAAAATACTTTTTTTACTTGACCATAGCTGTTACGCTCTCTGGTGGCTACTTTAGAAACTTAAAAATATTTTCTTATGGCCATTTTTGTTAATACATTTTTTTTGGCAGTTGTGCGACTAATACTTTTCAATATACAGCCCTCACTTAGTTGGCCACCCTGTACATTTAAGGCGCGTCGGCAAGAAGGAGAAACTCATTGCCACAGTTTATACCGTTCCGAATGAGTTATTTAATTCTCCACGTGTTTTGAAGCAATAAAATCCAGTCAATAGGAGCATTGTCCTCACATTGTGGGCCTGCGCAAGGAGCTGATTGTTATGAGGACGACTGCGTTTATTTATGAATAACAGTACCGGTCCGGTGTTCCGTGTAGTTTTGTCGTTTTCACACACCGCTCGGCGTTGGACTATCGATTTTTCGCCGAGAACCGGCTGCTTTCGTTCTTAGATTGGATTATTTTGAAGTGCGTTATTATTTGTGTTCGGTGATTTATTGTGTTAGTGCGTTAGCTAATTTGCTTTCATTGTTAACCATGGGCGTACGTTGTTTTGTCTGCAAAAGTTACAAGAAAGTCAATCCATCTAGAGGATATTTTAGTTTTCCAAATGATGATAGACTGTATGTAGATGTTTACATTTTTTAGTTAATTCATATCACATTGCTTGATAAATTAATATTCTACGTCGATAATTGTTCGGCTGCCTTCTACAGGAAGTTTAACTTTTTAAACTTGAAAAACATTTATATTTAGCATCCCATAATAGATGAAAGCAGTTAGCCTAATATTACAAGATTGTATGTAAATTTAATTAAAAATAAGTCAAGAACAATGTCACATACAACTTTGTAATATTACTCGGGTGACGAAATATCAATTTGTTAAGGCCGTTTGACACGATAATGTTTCTGCCCGCAAAAATAGTTTGAACTCAAAAATAAGTAATGGGAGTATTTTTAAATTGCTGTTTGCAACGATAACATTTTGTCAATAAAATTTATTTTACACGCAGGCGGATTGTCAAGGAATTTCTAAAAAAAAGAAGAAAAAAGAACTCGTTTGTTAGCAGCACTGCTTGCCTTTTAATTAACCTCGCCTTATGTTATTAATGTTATTATTTTTGTTACGAGATCTTTGTGTCTGTATCAAAGAAAACTGTTGAACCACTGCGTTTTTGGAAGTTGGGGTCTTAATTTAACACACAAGAGACAGCTTAAAACAGTTTAATTACTATCAAAGAAAAATATTACCTATCATCAACCTAGGCTATTTCACCACAACACGCTGGTTGTAAATAACCGGTTGCCGGTCGCTACCAGAATGACAGGCCTACTAATTATAAAATACAGGCCTGAACACAAAAACTTTTATGATATAAGCAAGACAGGAATAATTTCATTGTTTTACAACAAACAACACCCCTCCTCAATTAAATTATTTCCTAAAAATTCACATAGAAAATATAGAGTATAGTATATAGTTCTATTTACTAATGTAAATAGAACCAAAATAGCAACGGCAAATGACACATCAGTGTTGTACATTATGCACCAAAACATTCAGTGCTTGCGCAATAAAGTCTCTGACATCGAAGCCCTGTTTGAGACCCTAGTAAACAAGCCACATATTGTTATGATCACTAAGCATTGGTTGGGCGAGATGGAATCTACTTTTATAAAAATTGATGGATATTCATATTGAAAAATAAACAACACGCTCGTTCAGTTTTCAGTAAAGACTAACTATATTACATATAGAATACAGCGAGCCAACCAATATAGCTTATACAGCAGAATAATATAAATGATAAAACATAACAGTAGCGTACTTGGGTATAATATTTTTGGGCTTTTATTTTAACACTCCCACTAGCACAAAAATATTACCTATTTTAAGGCAAAAACCCCTAAATCTAACAAAAATTTAGAACACTTTTAGTTAATATATCAGCGGGCATCTGAGTTGTCTGTAAATATTCTATTTTAACCAAATTATCAGCTACGGCTTCTCTAATAAAATGATGTCGAATATCTATGTGCGAGTCTATGTGCTTCGACCCGAGCTTCGACCTCTGATGAAACATTTGATTTACCGACAACTTCTGTGCACTCTGATTATCATTAAACAAAGTTACACAATTTGAATTTTCTGTTAATTCAGCAATTATATTTCTCAAATAAATGGCTTCTTTTGCAGCTTCAGCTTCCCATGATATTGAAGAATTACACAATTTAAAACAAAATGCAGTGTAGGATTTCCTGTCAATAGAATTACTCGCCCAGTCGGCATCAACAAAACCTGTTAATTCTTCATTATCTTTCTGAAACTTTAAACCATAATGCTTAGTATTTTTTAAATACTTTAAAATTCGCTTAGCTTGTTTCCAATGCTTATCATCAAAACAGTTATTAAACTGACTCAAATAACTCACTGAAAATGCAATATCTGGCCTGGTGAGAACTGCGAGATACATTAAAGAACCGATCAACTCCTGATATGGCATTTCCTTATCGTTATTATAAATAGTTTCACATTTTTCAAGATGATCATTAATTTCCATAGGCGTAGATACTTCTTTACAATCTGTCATTTTAAATCTTTTTAAAATCTGTTCAACATATTGTTCTTGATCTAGGCTTATAGTTTTGTTTAATTTATCAATCTTAACACTCATACCGAGACACTGTTTTACTTGACCTAAATCCTTAATTTTAAATTCTTGTCCAAGTTTACACTTCAAAAAATCAGTTTCAGATTTATCATTAGAAAAAATAAAAAAATCGTCAACATAAACAGTTACAATAGTCAAGCAATTATCATTTCTTTTAGTATACAAACAAGGTTCAAAATTCGATTTTTTATAATCTAAACTATTTAAAAAATCATCTACCCGAGTGTACCATGCTCTGGCAGACTGTTTTAGGCCATAAATCGCCTTTTTTAATTTTAAAACTTTCTCGCTATTAGATGTTTCAAGCCCTTCAGGCAAATACATATAAATATCGTCTGCTAAAACACCATTAAGAAAGGCGGTTGTTACGTCTAAATGGGTTATATCTAAGTCTAGTTTAACAGATAATGCCATTAATAACCTCAATGTAGAATGACGCACCACAGGTGAAAAAGTTTCATCAAAGTCAATGCCTGGTCTCTGGGAAAACCCCTTAGGAACTAATCTAGCTCTATATTTTACCTTATTTTCACTGTCGTATTTTCTTTTGAACACCCACTTACACTGCACAATTGTACCTTCATCTGGAACATCCACTAGTTCCCATGCTTCGCTGTCTTCAAAGGATTGTAGCTCCTCGTTCATGGCGTGTTTCCATTTTGCCCCATCTGGCCTCGACAGTGCACTTTTCACGGTTTCTGGATCACCGGCTAGATCACAATGACTGTCTGAACAAAAATAACTAACACTATCCTCAAATTGTCTTGGCTTCGGCACTCTTTCTGATCGTCGCAGTCTGTTAGGAATTTCTTGAGTACTGGATGAAGAATTCTCGTCACTATTCTCAGCAAGTTCCCAGACTTCTCCAGAACTAACAGACATATTATCCTCATCCTCTGATCCTGTTTTCTCATCAGTAGATAAATTTTCGTCTCCCACTGAAACTGGTGTTTCTATGTCGTTGTGATGTCCATCAGTGTTTGTTTCACTGTCTACCATAATGCCAACTTCCTTATTTGTCTGCTCCATAATGGTTACATTTCTGCTAGTAATAATCGTATTTTGATTTGGGTCATACACTCTATATCCTTTAACTTGTTCATCAAAACCCATTAAAATACACTTTATAGCTTTTCTGTCCCATTTCAATCGTTTTTCCTGTGGAATATGTACCATGACTGAACTGCCAAATATTCTTAAGTTGCTCACATCCGGCTTTACACCTGTCCATAGTTCATGAGGAGTTTTCGATAATCCAGAAGCTACCGATCTATTTCTCAAATAGACTGCAGTATTGACTGCTTCAGCCCAGAATTCTTTATTCAGGTTAGCGTCGAATAATAAACACCTTGCTTTTTCTATGACTGTCCTATTCATCCGCTCAGACATCCCATTTTGCTCAGGCGTGTATGAATTCGTTTTCTGATGGATAATTCCTGCGTTTTTTAGGAATTTTTCGAACTCGTTACTGCAAAACTCTCCTCCATTATCCGTTCTGTGTTTCTTTATTTTCTTCTCTTTTTGATTTTCAATCATACATTTGAAATTCTTAAAACAATCAAATACCTCGCTTTTGATTTTTAAGAAATACACAAAAACCATGCGACTAAAATCGTCCTCAAAAATCAAAAAATATTCCGATCCCCCAATGGACGTTTTTTCCATAGGACCGCATACATCAGCGTGTATGAGTTCCAAAAAATCATTGGCACGTGATCCCTTATGTTTAAAAGGCAGTCGATGTTGTTTCCCTTCACAACATATTTCACAGTTTTTCTGTCCATTCTGCAAAGTTCCCGTATATGATAATCCATCAACAAGTCCATTTTTCATTTTTAGTACATTTTAGTAAACATTTCTCACTAAAAATGTTTAGTTTATAAACACCATTCTGCAAATCAGCAATTCCGATAAGCTGGCGTTGTTTATCAAATATCTTACAGCTATCGCCCTCAAATTTCACAATATTGCCTCGCTCTATCAATTGACTCACCGATAACAAATTGGTGGTCAAATCTGGGACATATGAAACATTTTTAATCATTACGTCATGCTTTTTATTACTAACGACTGTTGTAATCATTACGTCACCTGAACTCTTCACAGGAATCATAGTTTTGTTTGCTATCATAATTTCTTGCACTTCTTTAGGATTACTAACGTTTATAAGCTGTTCACCATTGGCTGTTAGATGTACACGAGGATGTACACTCGCACCAGAGTCTATATACTAGTCCGACTTATTAAACGCACCGTTTAAAAATACAGCATTAAACGCGGGAGTCGTTTTAGTTTTCGTTTTATCGGTCTTCTTATCTGGACATTTATTCTGGTAATGTCCAAATTTTTTACAGTTATAGCACTTAATTTTCTTAACATCCAACTTCGGATTATTATCAAAATTACGGTTTCCATTGCCATGCCAATTTGAGTTGCTGGCAAATGCACTCCCAGTATTTCTGACGTCGACTTCCATGTCTAGCAATTTTGTCCTTATTGAATCTATTGTTATGGCGATTCCTGAATGTTCTATTGCCATAATCATTGGTTCAAATTTTTCAGGCAATCCAGCTAGCAGCAATGAGCCAATCCATTCGTCCGTTATACCAAAACCTGTGCCTCGTAGCTTTTAACCAATTTCAACAACTTGGTTTACATAAGACGTCATCGAATTACAGTTTTCTAAACGTGTAGAAATTAGATTTCTCAAAAGACTGATTCTTCTTGCAAATCCTTGATCATCGAACAACGTTTTCAGTTTTTGCCATAATTCAACTGTTGACGTCGCATCTTTTATATGGACATAAAGTGATGCATCGATTGTTAAAATCAACTTGGCTTTCGCTTTGGCGTCATCTGCTTGCACAACCTCTGATATGCATTTGGACAATCCTTCCAAAATCAAGAAGTTCTCAACAGCAAATGCCCAATCACAATAGTTTTCTCGTCCCCTTAATTTCGGAACATTTACTATATAATTAGCAGCCATACTTGTGAGTCACACGAAAACAATACCGAAACGCGACTTCTTTATTTTACGAGGTTACCGATAACGCGCGGCCTGCGATTATCTGGGCCCAGAACCTATTGAAAAATAAACAACACGCTCGTTCAGTTTTCAGTAAAGACTAACTATATTACATATAGAATATAGCGAGCCGACCAATATAGCTTATACAGCAGAATAATATAAATGATAAAACATAACAGTAGCGTACTTGGGTATAATATTTTTAGGCTTTTATTTTAACAATTCACTGGTCTCATGCTTTGTCAGAAAAACAATGAAGCAATGTGCTGATACTCAGGACTTTTGTGAGGTAAATTGGATTTCCGAGAAGAGTATTGAGGGTACTGTGGAATATGCCTGTGTTGTGGGTAAAAGCAATAAATTGATTATAGTATGTATTTATAGACGAGGTTTAGGATGCTTTGACTCATGTATCGAAAGTTTAGAGAATGTATTAAATTGTATATATGCTAATTATCTATCATATACGGTTGTGATAGGAGGTGACTTTAATGTGAATCTATTTGAACAAAATGATCATACAAATGTGCTATTGGACTTGATGTATTCATTTAACTTATCTCCTTTTATATCTGAGCCCACACGAGTGACTCAGAATGCATCTACGCTCATAGATAACATCTTTTGTGACCTAGAAGTAGATTCATGTAGGGGCTATGTTTTAAATACGGCACTATCTGACCACCATGCACAGGTCTTAGCGATATCAGATGTAAATTTGGAAAAAACTAGTTATAGAATACAGAGGGTCTACTCAAAGAATAAATTATATCATTATAAGGAAGAATTGACTCAGGTCAGTTGGCTACAACTTTATAATAGCCGGGATGTTGACATGGCATATCAACTCTTTTCGAACACTATCACTGATCTGCTAAAAAAGACATTTGTTATGAAAAAACTAAACAAACAAAAAAGAGTTCGATTACAAGGGGTATCAAAATTTCATGTAGGAAAAAAAGAATTTTATTTTTTAAACAACTTAGAGGTCAAATAACTAAAACGTATTTTAAGAAGTATTGTCAGATTTTAAAAAAAGTTATCAAAAAAGCTAAGCAGTTACACCATCACTCTGTGATAGAAACTTCTGAAAATAAAACAAAGGCTACTTGGAGTATAGTAAAAGAAATCACATCTCAGCAAAAAACTACCTCTAGCGTTTTTACAAATTTTTCAAATAAATATAACAATGAGAACCTGATCTTAAATAAATTAAACACTTACTTTGTGACAGCATGTCCTTCTCTTTCTGGTAAAAATTGGAATAAATTCTTTAACACAAGTGTCAACAATACAATTTTCCTTTTGCCTGTCACATCATATGAGGTTAAACTAACAATAAATAGGCTTACAAACAAAAAATCTGTTGGTGAGGATGAAATCCCTGTTGTACTGTTGAAAACTGTCTCAAATATAATTTCAGAACCAATTTCGCATATCATAAATTTATGCTTTGCTACAGGTAACTTTCCAAGTTTGCTGAAGAATGCTTATGTTAAAGCCATTCATAAAAAGGATGAGAAAAACCAAGAAAGGAATTACAGACCCATCTCGTTATTATCAAATGTAAATAGGATTTTTGAAAAGATTATTTATAGTCGATTCATTACATTCCTAGAGAATAATTCTATACTGTCAGATAAGCAGAATGGCTTTCGAAAGGCTAAGAGCACAGTTCGTGCAGTTTATCAAGCGTTAGAAAAAGTACTAGACTCTTTAAATAATAGATATCAAACTGCTGCCCTGTGCCTTGACCTTTCGAAGGCATTTGACAGTGTAAATCATGATATTTTATGTGGAAAATTGAACTTATGTGGAATTAGAGGGATGGCTTTAAAATTAATTAAATCATATTTAACGGGAAGATCTCAGCAGGTGGTTGAGTGTGACAAATTTGGCAATTTGCTGAAATCAGACAGAATTTTATTAGAGAAGGGCGTTCCTCAGGGCTCTGTCCTTGGACCCCTCTTATATGTCATTTATACCAATGAATTGCCTGAAGTGTCGCCTGAGCATATGGTGCTGTATGCGGACTACACCACTTTAATTTTTAGTGAAACCAGTGAGGATCTTCTGCTCACAAAAGTCACGAATACAATGCAATATCTTAATGAGTATTTTACAGAAAATGACTTATTATTAAATTTATCTAAATCACAAATAGTTTATTTTGGCAATAGAGTAAACAACGAAATTAGCGTCTCCTATAATGGAAGTGAAGTGGTGTCGTCTAACGCAGTTTTGCTATTGGGCGTACACATGGATCGTAGATTGGACTGGAGGGCACACATTATTGAAGTTGCTCTGGGCGTTGCCAGGTTTGCCTATGCTCTTTGCATCATATCTAATAGTGTGAGTGTGGATGCTGCTACCACTGCATACTGGAAATTCCTCAGATGTAGATCGTGTCATGGTGCTGCAGAAGCATTGCATTAGAAATATTTATGGAATGAAATATACTGAAAGTTGTAAAATTGTTTTTATTGACAAAAAAATATTAACATTAATAAGTCTTTACATTCTGGACGCAGTCATGTTCGTAAAGGATAATATTGATTTATTTTTAGATTGTGACGAAGGACATGATCATTATACCAGAAATAAAAATAACTTGTGCTGTAAAAAGTGTAACTTTTCTTATATACAGAAAAACGTTAAATACTCTGTGATAAAAATATTCAATTCTTTTCCTGAATCAATTCGCGTCCTTCCAAGGAATGAGCTTAAGAAAGTTATAAAAAAGTATCTTTTAGTTAAAGCTTTTTACAAACTAAGTGAATTTTTCAATGATGAAGAAAGAAAGACATTAGGTAGGAGCTGAATATAGCAAGTAATTATTATTGTATTTGACATGGTTCCACGCACTTTAAGGGGTACTGTATGTAATTTTTCATATTGGAATTAATAAAATGTTTATCTATCTATCTATCTATTTAGAACTCGTTTTAAATAACTCTCCTGACTTAATTCAACTGTTCCCTGATCCAAATTTGTCTCACCCTTATTCCTCTAAAATTTGTCCTAAGTCCTTCATCCTAAAATTTTGCTTGAACATAGATTTTACATTTTGAACATCTACTAAATTGCAACCTATAATTAATACGTCATCGACGTAAAGTAAAACAAACAATCTTTTGTTGTTAGAGATTCGTGAATACAAACAAAAATCATGATCTGACTTAACAAAATTTTCTTTTATCATTAAATTATCAAACTTATTGTTCCAATACTTTGGAAACTTCTTAAGTCCATATATAGATTTATTTAATTTATAAACTTTTTGACTTACAGTTTGTCCTGGCAATGTCTTGTACACCTCCTCCTTGATGTCACCATAAAGGAAAGCACTTTGCACATCCATTTGATGCACTATCATTCCATAATGATTGGCCATTGCCAACAGGATTCGAAATGTGCACAACTTGGCAACAGGTACATACAGGTCTTACAATTCCTCACTTAAGTCCTGCAGAAAACCCCTTGCCACTAACCGCGCTTTATACTGTCCATCCCTTTTAATCTTGAAAACCCATTTACTGCCGATTAGTTTTTTGTCCTTGGATCTGGGCACTTCATCCCACGTATTATTGTCTCTAAGCACTTTCAGTTGCTTCTGTATAGCCTTCTTCCACTTCACACTGTCCCCGACATAGCTTCTTTTAAGTCCAAAGGCTCCGCACCGTCTATATAAAAGCACATATCACACTGATCCATATCAGAGTTCATATCATAATCTTTCATCCACATTGGTTGTCTAATTTGCCTCTTTTCTGTATCCCTTAAAATACATATCTGTTGTTCATTGCCTCCTGGTTCAGTTCCCCTCACTGATTCAACAAGAGATTCATCGGAACCGTTTGCATCCTCAAATCTCCTCATTAGGTTCATCCAACACACTCTCACTACTCTTATCACTTTAATCAGCTGGCTCCTGTACTTCTTCATAGTCAAGTGTTTCTCTTAATATGGGCCCTTCATTTATTTCCTCCTTTTCTTCTGGAAAGTTTAAAAATACAAGTTTTTCCTTCTTCAGATGGTCCTTTAAATGAGGCTTGTCATCTCCAGGTATAAACACCACATCTCTGTGAATCTCCACAGTTTTCTTTTCTGGCAGATATACTCGATAACCTTTTACCTCATCACTTTCTCTCTCTCCAGTCGGTCCCTCACTGCTGAGATCGTGATTTCCCCCAATATGTTCGACCAGCTGTTTCCATTTTGTTTTATTCTCCGCGTCTCGAAGAGCTTGACAGAATGAGAGGCCCCTACTTTGTTGAACTTGGTCGGACCATCTGGCTGGCGATCTACCTCTTGCTCTTTTTCCAGGAACATTTCCAGAGATAATCTGTCTCTTCAGGCTATCCTCACCCCTGCGAGCCACATGACCAAAAAACTGAAGGACACGCTGTAGACAAGTTGATGACAATCTAGTTTTTATCTTAAGTTCATCCAAAATAGAAACATTTGTACGATGAGCCGTCCAAGGAACTCTCAGCATTCGCCTCCAACACCACATTTCAAAAGCGTCGATTTTTTGACGTTCATGAGCACGGAGAGTCCAAGCTTCGGCCCCGTATAAGAAAATGGAGAAAACGAGAGTCTTTACAAGTCTTATTTTTATTTTTTTGGAAATTGATCGATCTTTCCATATTTTGGTTAGCCGACTCATGGCACTTTTTGCCATGCCAATGCGTCTTCAAACCTCTGCCTCGCAATTTCCGTTATTGGATATGGTAGAGCCCAGGTAGATAAAGTTGTCCACCAGCCAGTTCGTATTCGCTTAGACGATCAGTCAATTGCAAGGTGTTAAATCTATCCACTAACATTACTTTGGTCTTGCTCTTGTTGACTTTTAAGCCGACTTTGTTGCTCTCGTGTTCTACTCGTCTGAGAAGTTCCATCATCTCTTACTCCGTTGCTGCTATAAGGGTGGTATCGTCAGCAAATCTTAAGTTAGATATTTTTTTCCCGGCCACTCTTACACCTCCGGACCATCCTTCTAAAGACTCCCTCATGACAAATTCTCCATATATATTAAAAAGGTCAGGTGATATCACGCAGCCTTTCCTGACTCCACGTTCCGTTCGAAATTGCTGTGAGAATTTCTGATCCGAACGAATCGTTGCTGTGTTTGATTCATAGAGGTTCTTTATAAGGATCGCAAGATGGAGAGGGGAGCCCATGTTTATCAAAATGGTCCAAAGTTTGTCCCAGCTAACACAGTCGAACGCATTCTGGTAATCGACAAAGCAAACCAGCATGGATACTTGAAATTCTCTAGACTTTTCGATAAGCTGTCTTAAATTTAGTATTTGCTCTCTAGTTCCCTTTCCCTTCACAAAACCTGCCTGTTCTTGGGATATTTGGCGATCTAAATAGGCTTTAAGTCTGGTTTTTAGGATTTTTAAAAGAATTTTGCTGGCGTGAGATATCAGTGACAGTGTTCGGTAGTTGTCACATCTTCTAGTAGTCCCTTTTTTATGTAGTGGAACGTATATTGAAGTGCACCAATCAGCTGATCATTTTCCTGTGTTCCATATAGCCGTACAAATAGAGTGTATAATTTGCACGCCCTTTTTGCCTAACATTTGAAAAGATTCTCCTGGTATGGAGTCAATACCTGGCGATTTGTTTTTCTGTAGCGATTGAATCGCCTCCTCAATTTCTGAAAGTAGTATCGCGGGCTCTTTGGGACAATCATTTGGCCATAAGTTCTCTGTCGGAGTTTCTTGATTTCTGTACAGATCAGCACAATAAATTCTCCACGTTTCTAAGATTTCGTAGATGTCAGTTTTTAGTTTTCCCTCCTTGTCTAAGATAGACCAGCTTTGTGGTTTGAAATCTCTCGTTAGCATTTTTACTTTATGGAATAAATCTCTAGGTTCATTTCTATTTCCATGTTTTTCTATTTCTGTGCATATCTGGGCAATGTAATTTTCCTTGTCCCTGCGGCATTGTTTCTTGATTTCTTTTGACAGACTTCTATAGTCAGTATCGGTGGCAGATTTATGCTTAAGATCTTTTCTGCGTTGAATCAGGTACCACGTATAGCCGGTGATCCATGGCTTACGTTTTATAGTAGTTGGTGATGCGTGGTCTTTCGCTGTTCCGATTATCTTATCTTTTAAGTAGTTCCAGCTGTTTTCAGGATCGCTTCCTATTTGATCTAAACACTGTTTATTTTCAAGATCCGTCTGAAAAGCTTGTCCTTCTGAAGGAAGCGGCAACCTGATCTCTCCGACCTGCCTACGATTCACAACCTTAAAGCGAAGTCTAAAGTTTAGAACCAAGAGCTGGTGATCGCTTCCACAGTCTGCCTCGGGATAGGTTTTACAATTTATGGCCGACGACCTCCATCGTGATTTGATCAGGATGTAATCTATTTGGTTCGTGACTTGGTTATTAGGGCTCCGCCACGTGAATAGTCTTCGGGGATGGTGCTGGAAGAGTGTGTTAGTCACTACAAGATCTTGTTGTATACAAAATTCCACAAGGCGATCGCCTCTCTCGTTTCTTTCGCTCAGTCCGAAATGTCCCATGACATGCTCAACATCCTCTGAGGTCTTTCCCACTTTAGCGTTAAAGTCACCCAAGGCAATTACCATGTCACGGTTTGGGATAGTTCTAAATATCTCTTCGAGACGGCCGTAAAATTCATCCATGTCCGCTTCCTGAGCTGTCGACGTAGGCGCATAGACTTGAAGAAAATGAGCGATCGTGGTAGAGGACTGAATCCTGATATGGATTATTCTGTCATCGACTGCATTGTACCCAACAACGGAGTTGCTCAGCCTTGAAGGTACAATTATTGCAACACCATACACGCTCGCATTCTCTGGACCCGAAAAGTAGACCATGTTGCCTTCGGTGGTTCTAAAGTGTCCGTTGCTCCGCCAGTGAGTTTCTGATAGTCCTAGAACATCCAGATCGTAATGCTTCATTTCTTTTTCTATGATTTGCAGCTTTCCAGGGTGTTGGATCAGCCCCCGGATGTTACAAGTTCCAATCTTATTTACCTTTCGGAGGTTAATTTTTGTTTTAGTTTCAGTCGCACATTTTCTGCAGGGTACCTGATTTCTCATACCTTTGCAGCCGGTAGCACATTTCACACCATCCTACCCGGAATCGGTATGGCGCCGAGCGTGAGTCGGGTCGCAACACAGGCTATTTCCCTTATTTTCCATGTCATTCATGTTGTAGGGGAAATTCTCTTGGGAATATAGTGCAGTGGTTTCCCGTTGCCTTCTGCACCGCAGTAGCCAGCCGTGTCAGGAATATGTCCAATGCGCCTGGGTAATTCCGATTGAGCCGTCGAAAAGATATGTCTTATGCGCCTTAGCTCGGTAATGATGGATACTGCTGCCCTCCATCATTTTGCTTTGGTTGACCCCCAAGCCAGGGTTGCCACTTCCGCTAGTTCCGCCGTATCGATGAATTCCACCTTCGCCTTCACTACCGTTGTGGTCTTCGTCTGTAACCCTAGACAAGGAGCCCTTACAGGGTGCTATCAGCCGGCCCAGCTGAACCCTGTTTTGTTAGCGAGGTGTTACTCCTCGATCCCTCCTCCTTCCCCATCTCTTGAGTGATGAGGCCCCAGGCTTGGGACTGGCATAGCGGAGTTACCTCATCACTTTATCCCACAAAAATTCCAAAGATGTTTTTAGCATCCAATTTTAACCTTTTTTGCTTTGGAATATGAACACTAACCTTTTTGCCAAACTCCTGGAAAAAATTCATACTCGACTGTTCATGAAACCATAATTCATAAGGTGTCTTGTCTCTCTGAGGACTGGCACCAGCTCTATTTAGTGTAAACACTGCTGCATTCGCTGCTTCGGCCCAAAAATGTTTATCTAAACCAGAAGAATGTAGCATAGTTCGAGGCATAGTTCTTACCAGCTCCATTATGGTTCGATTATCACGTTCCGCTCTCCCATTTTGTTCTGGAGTATACGGGCATGTCTTCTGGTGCATAATTCCTCTCTTTTCACAGATACGCTTAACCTTCTCATTGACAAGTTCCAAGCCATTATCTATCCGCAATATCTTCATCTTCTTTTGTGTCATATTTTCTGCCCAATTCAAAAAACTCTCAATTTTTCTCTCACTTTCTGATTTGTTGTGCAAAAATAAATCGTCCTTCAAATTTAGCATATACTTAGCCCCTCCTACAGATGTAACCTCTAATGGCCCACACAAATCTGCGTGTATCAGCTCACAAGGCATTTGAGCTCTGCTATGGCTTTCTGGGAATGCCAATCTGTGTTGTCTTCCAGACAAACATTCACTACAAAATGGCTGATTTTCATCCTGAAACTCAATATTACCTTTTCTCAGCACTTTTCTGACCTGATCAAAATGTATATGAGCCACCGTTTGATGCCATTTGTCCAAGCTCATAACAGCATTACATTGATCATACTTTAGACTTTCTATTTTAAACTCCATTTTAAATAATTTGCCCTTTCTCTTTGCTATGGCCCTAATTTTCCCTTCTTGATCTATGATTTCACACTTGTTTTTATGTGAGTGCATTTTAAAGCCTTTATCGAGGGATGTACCTAAAAAGAGAAAATATTTACTGCCAGATCTGGAACAAATAATACATTAAGTAAGTCAGTTCTTACCCAACTGCTTTCATTGAAGGCCAAAAGTTGAACTTTTCCCACTCCTTTTACTCCTACAAAGTTGTCATCACCAACTCTTACTTTTCTTGTTACCGCCAAAGTTTCCATTTCTATAAACTGGTTTTTATCATAGCACGTATGCTCGGTTGCCCCACTGTCCATCCACTAACCATGTTTAACGTCCTGTGACCGAATTATCGCCATAATCTTCACACCACATTCGGATGTTAGTGCCTGGTCAACTGACCTCTGGTTGTCCTTACCCTGAGTAGCATCCCCATGTCCTTGCTTCCTAAACCAACATTTCTCCATCAAATTGCCTGGTTTCTTACAAAACTTACAAACTCGTTGAGGGCAATTTCTTTTAAAATGATTTCCACCACTCTGAAAGCATTTAATTACCTGAGCTACCACTTGTACCAGCCTTATTTTTAAACTTCAACACATTGGAACCTGCTGCTAAAGCCTGCGCCTTTTCTGTCCCCTTACTCCTTTCCTCTTCCAGCATCAACCTCGACAACAGATCTGTGAGAGTCTGTTTATCTTCAGGAGTAGACTCCCAAGCAGACACAAAATACTTCAAGCTATCTGGCAGGGACATAAGAACTTTAGTAATAACCATTTTGTCACTAATTTCTTCGCCCATGGATTTTAGGGTGCCCTTTATTTCTTCTAATTGGGAAATAAAATCTATCACCTTCCCATCCACATACTCTAGAGCAAAAAAATCTTTTTGTTAATAGATGTACACTGACCTGTGACTGATGCTCGTAGATTTTCTTAATTTTTGCCCACATTTCTGCTGAGGATTTGCATGTTAAAATATGATTTATAACCCTCTCACCCAGTCTGGAAACTATGATCTCTTGAGCCTTGGCGTCTTTGTTATCCCACTCTTGGGTGGGCCTCTCTGTGGTGCCATCCACTATGCCAAAATAGCCCTTTGACCTTAATGCTATTTGTACTTGAAACTTCCAAGTAACCCAATTTAACAAGCCTACTTGCTCCGGCATGTCTCTATGTTCCTCTTAGGGTTCCTTCAAGCCTCACAACTGGAGTAATACACTTTTACAGCCCAGAAAGAAACTTCTACCACCCACCAACTTCCACAACAAAAACTGAAACTTTACAGCGGGTCTGGGCCCATAACCTGTTGAACCACTGCGTTTTTGGAAGTTGGGGTCTTAATTTAACACACAAGAGACAGCTTAAAACACTTTAATTACTATTAAAGAAAGAAATTACACTTTCTAGGCACCCGGCATTATTGTTATTTCGAAAAACTAAAAGTAAACAAACTAGGCTATTTCACCACAACACGCTGGTTGTAAATAACCGGTTGCCGGTCGCTACCAGAGTAACAGGCTTACTAATTGTAAAATACAGCGCTGAACACAAAAACTATTATGATATAAGCAAGACAGGAATAATTTCATTGTTTTACAACAAACAACAAAAACAATTAATTATTTTTTCTTTGTTCTGTACGGATTTTTTTCGTTAAAATAATACTACCTATAAAGCTACCCAAATGGATGATATATCTCTAGTAGTTGCACCTATTGCATTTTCGACAATTCTTTTGCTAAGGGAAAAATAGGCCAGTCATTGGGGATTTTTACTTGAAAATAACTCAGGAAATTTTGAAACTTTGCATCCGCAGGCTTTACCACACTTACATGACAAAAATACAAGTAGTGCTTTGGGAGCAGGTTCCTTCAAAGTGGTTACTGGAGTGATTCCAGTTTGGCTTTTTTTCCAATCCCATTCTTCAGCTTCTTTTGGACAGCCATACCATTGTTGTACTTGAAGGTAGGTTCGTAACGAATGCTATCGTACAGCTGCGGTTGTCGGTGGTAAGAATGCCAAATTGAATTTACTTTTTGGTACTGACTTCACAAAATACTGGTATCGGTATTTATCAAGATCGATAGTCTCTTTGTATTTGGATCCATAGAGCACAAGAAGACATTTCCCACCTGCATTAGCAACTTCGTCAGCGGTGGCATGTTAATTTTCAAATAATTGAATGGGAGCTTGTAACTCTCTATGTTTTTCTAGAGTTGTTAAAAATTTCATCTTTCCTTGGTTAAATAAGGCCGACGTCGTATCAGACTCACTTATTGCGTGGAGGAATAAGATATTTTGAACTGTTTTTCCTTTCCCAGGCTTATGAGACTTGCAAACTGCTGCCAATAGAACAATGTGGTCGACATCCTCTACAACAACAATTGCATATTCATATAAAAGGTGACATCTCGATGCATCTGCATCTTCTCTAGCCTGGATCACATTGAATTGCGCTTCTTCAAATTTCCGTTTCAAGATGGATATATAAAGCGACCTTTATTTGCATTGTTTGATAAGAAATTTGTCTGTGCAACTGTGGGGGTCATACAAAACATCTGCTGTATTTTTTTCTGATGTTCGCTGTCGCTCTGCGCTTTTCAGTTTAGCAGTTTAGGGAAGTGTATGGAATGTGTTGCCTTTTAATCAGCTCTTAAGCCTTAACCGTTAACTTTAGCGAAAATATGCTAAGGAGATTTTTTGTACGACATTTTATCCTCTTTAATTTTGCTCTCTACATATTTTTTCGAAAAATGT